>VDFB02075930.1:0-110037 GCA_007258455.2 Sequoia sempervirens | reverse complement strand
AAAATGTAGAGGCTTTGAATTCAACAAAGTTCCCACGAAGATGACCTAAAGATTGCCTTCCCGGCCACGGCTATGGAGTGGTAGTTTGAGCGCCTAAGAGTCTTGGCCCGGGCAAACACAACCTTCCACTACATCCGACACACAGGTAAATAAACTCAATAAAGTTTATTTAAAATTGAATACTTGTGCAATCTATTCAATATTAATTTCCACCATAAAGTAATTACATGCCTATTTGTTTTAAGCATTCAAGCAATGATAATACTGCACATGACATTGGAATGCAACCTAGTGAGGGTGGAGCACAACCTGCAGATAAAGGCTATGGTGTGCATTCTGGTACTTTAGAGCATGTAGAGTGTGATCAACATGTTGAGCATGATCAGGCTAGAGAAGATCAGGAACATGATGTGGCCCCATCAGGTAAAGAGTACCACTCTAAAGTTCTTTTAAACATATTTAATTGCAATTGGTGTATTAATTAATGTAACCTTTCATGTTTCAACTTTAGAGCATGTAGAGCGTGATCAACGTGTTGAGTATGATTAGGAACATGATGTGGCCCCATCAAGTAAAGAGGACCATTCTCATGTTCTTTTAAACATATTTAATTTCAATTGGTGTATTAATTAATGTAACCTTTCGTATTTCAACTGCAGATCAGGATTTAGAGAGTGTTCAGCATGTTGAGCATGAGTCTATAATAGAAGTTCAGGAACTTGATGTGGACCCATCAGGTAAAGAGAACCACTCTAATGTTCTTTTAATTAATGAAATACGTGTAACAATAATAATAAAACATATCAGTTTAACATTTGTTTGTTATTGCAGCAGACCCCCCCTTGCAGCAGCGTCCACGTCGTGAGCAGACGACTAGGTGTACATTAAGATCACAAGCAGAGGGCAGAACAACTAAAGGGGGGATAGATGATTTAGAAAATGGTACTTCACTTCAGATTTTTTTAGCTTTAAAAAATAAACAAAAAAAAAGTGATTGTAATCATATCATGACAACCATATTTTTGATAATATGTAAAAACTGAAAGAATGAATGTTATATGTTAATGAATGAATATTATATATTATTAATAGATGAATGAATGAATGTTATATGTTATCAATGGATGAATGAATGATTAATGTTATATGATTGGGTATGGGGAATTGAGAGTGATGTGAGAGGGGGAGGGTCCAAATGAGCTTCCACTGTCACGTGGTTGGCCCTATTAAGTAGAGAATATTAAACTATTCTCGAAACAAAGAGAAGCTCAATAAGGTAATGCACTTTTCAATATAAGAAATGCATCGTTTGAAGCATCAAACCAATATGCAAAGATGAAAGAAAGTGCTAACTTTTCACTATGGTGGCAGAAAAATGATTTTTTATACCCTGAATCCATGCTCTGCATCATAATTTGAAGTTGTTTCCATTCCAATGTTCTGAGTTTAGTTTGTTTGTATGGCTTTGTATAAATACCACATTGTGTTGTGTGTGGATTTGGTTTCAAAGATCTGTTTCTTCTGTTTTTAGTGGTGACATAACTCTAAAATTTGACTTTTGTGCATAACAGGTTAGTGGAAAAATTGACAACTCTGAAGGGTTTAGAGGCTTGATTGAGATAGATACATGGATATTTGGATCTTGTTGTTGATGGGAGGCTTCGACTTAACCATGAAATTTTGTACCATCTGTAGGTATGAAATTTTTTCTCTACTTACATTCATTCTTGATCATAAATGGTGTAAATGATATTAATACTTCAAACTTAAGATTTGTTTCATTGTTATAATGATCAAAATGTTATACTTTGCTATACATTCAAGCATTATTTTGCCCCCTACCCTTTGCTCTCTCCCCCCTCCTTTTAATAATTTTCTTTGTCATAAAAGATTCACATTTTTGTCTCATTTACACAAATTTATCTGAAGCACTAGGAGTGAATAAAGATATGTAAAAGATGATGGATTAGATTATGTCTAAACAACAACTTTCAATCTTATAGCTAATTAAATCCTTAATATTTGAATAGTTTAGAGCTCGAATAATGCTTGTATATGCATGTGTAGCAATAAGGGATCCTATGTGAAGATTGAAATTTAAAACATCACTTTGGTATTTTTCCTTAGGCAGTGAAATGATATTTTGAGTAATACAAACCTACACACACATTGATATTTTTCGGCATTGCATTGAAGAAATTTTTTTCTCTTATACCTACCCTCCTAGACATGGAGGTATATAATATTGGTTTCTGGGTTTATTCTGTAAGTAGTTAATTTCACAAAGGAAGACTAAAATCTTCTTAATGTCCTATGTCAGGTGTGAAAGCATATGAATCACTTACTAAAGGCACCATTTTGTATTCATCCAAAAATTGGTTTGTTCTTTTTTATGTTTCTTGCATGTGTTTTTTTAGGCTCTAGAGATGTAGCTCGACTCTTTCCTTTGCACTTTTCATCTATTTTGATGATTACAGAGATTGTCCTCATAATTTTTCATGTAGATCTGTTTGTAACCTTATTTTCTACTAATCAATTTGAAAACCACTCACATATTAAGGACCATTTCACTAACTTGTAGTCATCCATTACTTCATATGTTGCAGGTTGTGTCTGTGTGCCAATAAATCCCGATGATTGAGAACTTTAATCCTACAAGTGTACCCAATCTTTCTCAAGTAAAAGTCTTACCTTATTTTATAGTACTTTAAATGGTTAATTGAAGGTGCTTCTTTAGATCTGAGATAGTTGAACCCTGGATTAAAATATGGTATTAGATGGGAAGTATAATGATAAAACTAAGGTCCATTGAACACAAATTACGAACATAATTTACTGGACTATGAATAGTGTTACAATTATAATTATTTCTCCTTTACCTACCTCTGCATTAATGAAAAAGATAGATCCCTATAAATATAACCATGAAAGTGTTGAAATCTGTAGTATCTGCAGGACTCTGAAAACTATCAAACATATTCTTTTTGAATGTTTTTATGCTCAGGAAATTTGGTACTTATTCTGCCATAAGCTGAAGGTCTAGAATAGCAATGGTAAAATTAATTGGCATGATAGTTTGTTTTGTAATTTCAAGCTCAAGTTTGATTGTAAGCTATTTTGGTATTTCTTATCCAATGAGATCATGTGGCATTTGTGGAAGGCGAGCAATGATGATAAATTTAAGGGTATTAAGAGGGTACTTACTGAGTCTTGCAAGAGACTCACTTTCTACTCTATTGCTCTGCAGGTTTCAACTCGTGGAGATCTCAATGGAGAATTTCTTGAAGTCAATAACTAAAGGTGTTGCTAACAATACCAGAGAGGATCTGAGAAGTGGACCCACCTGTAGGTTGAGCTTGGAAGAGACCGTGTTGTTCCAATAGACATTTGATGAGCTCTAGAGAGAAATTGATGAAGCTGCAAGCCCAGAAAGACAGTGCGACCCCCAGCAATTGGACCCCCAAGGAGAAACAATGGCAAACCTTAATATTGAAGAAATCAACAATGAGGAGAATGTAATCAACACTATGTATTGTTTACACTGATTTGAATAGCAGCAACCTATGGTGTTGTTAACAGTAATTTGTATTATCTATGTTGGTTTTGAAAACAACTGGTGCCTTTTGGTTTCTTTCTTGCTATGTAAAGTATTAATACGGTATATTTCTTCTTATGGAAATGCTTTGATGTTGTACTGATCCTAATGCCGAATAGGCATTTTCATGATATGTAATGGACCTTCAACTATTTTCAATACAAAAAAAAAAAAGATAGCAGATATTGGAAGTTCATTATATGTCTCATGTATGTGTTAGTATTTTAATTTTGTTTAAGTTGTTCAAGAGCTTGATTAGGTCAAGAATATGTTCTACAAGCTCTGTTCTCTTGACACTGCTCAACATTTTCCCTACATATTTTCTCTTCAATCCAGACGTTTCTTAACTCCTTCCTTGTTAGCCCTTGGTTGTTCTCAAGTGTAATGCTTTTTCTATGCATCTTGCAGTCTGTATGTATGATCAGTCATCTCTTATGAAGCATGGATAACCTTTCATGGAATTGTTGTTGTAATTAGACAATTTCCATTGTGAGAATAATCATTTAATTTGTATGGAAGTAAGTCTTTTTCATATTATTTGACTTGGTATTGTAAACTTGTCTTTGCAGGATTCTCTTGGGGGGAACAACAGAACTGTGATGATAGGTAGAGTTGTACAACACCATAAAGCATTTGGCATTATCAATATATTGCTTATAGAATACTTTGTGCAAGTAAAATGGAATGTACAATGACAATTGGTCTCGAATTCAAATCCAAGAAGATGGAGAATATGAACTACATAATGGTGAAGAGAATTTGGGCCAAGCTGAGCACAATGATTCTCTGAAAAATTTCAATAACAGTGACAGGGAAGATTGCATGAATGTCTTCAAGAAGAATCTGATGAATTCAAAGAAAAACTGGGTGTTTGACAGAGGAAATTATGGGCCTTTCTTTTGGGTGGCCTTGAGCCATCATTTACCGAAATGAATATGATTTTATTGCCAAAGGAATACAGAGGATTAAGGGTTTCCAGTGCATGGACAACTCTTGACAATCCTCTCAAAAATTTCTATTCCATGCACAATAGTTTAGGAAATAAACGGAACAGGAATTGCCAGTACATGGACAATCCTGATATTCTTTCTTTTAAAATAAATCTTTCCATGTACAGTAGTATAGGTTCATGTTCATCTCCATTTCCATTCATTCCATCTTGCTCACTGGTCCATCACCTTGAGTTTGGTCTGCTCACCCAAAAATTTGGATCCTTGCAATGATCTCACAATCATTCATTCCCAGACAGAGCCACTGTTAGAATTGTAAAATTTTGAAAATTTCATGGTTGCACATACTCATTAGTTCCCAAAAATGCCCATACCATAAGCACAAGAATCCACTCTTCATAGCATTTTTACCTATATTCTGTCATGTGATCCCATAGAATTCATCTAACCTTGAGTATTTCAATGTATAATTCATATCGGAAAGAGATGGTGAGGGTCTCCTTGATCCATAAAGCATTTTATATTAACGTATATTTTTTGCAATCTATCGGCAAGAGTTTGCGAATGTCATACTGATATGATTTCATTTGAAGACACATATCGACAAGACACAGTTCATTGTCTCAGCGACCAAAGGATCCTATCGGCGAGAAAATCTTCATTGACATAAGTCATAACGAGCACATGTGTGTTATACCGATGAAGCACAAAATGATTGTTGGCGAGACCTAAGTCATTGGTGTAAGTCATAACGGGTTTATTTGTGTCTTACCGATCGTGGTGCAATTTTGGAGCATCAAAAAGGAATCTGCAATATTCTCAATAAGTTTCCTAGAAAAGTGGGTCCTGTTGGTAGTATAGTACCATTGGGGTGAGTTCGAGGAAGTCTTGCCGACCCATCATATCGCTATAGCGGAATTATATCGGTAATAGGACTTGGCGATATTCATTGTCTTGTCGATAACAAGATTCATCGGCAATATTGGCATCATTGGAGAGAGATATGGAAGTCAAACCGAATATAGCTTTATCGGTAGGAGAAACATTTTGTTTCGGCGATCAAAATTGTCGAAGGAAGGTTCTCGGCAAGATACAAGTAGTTGAAGGAAAGTCCTGCGACCCTCAAAGTCACAGCGATAAGTTATCATTGGTGAGAATCGTAGCGATACACTTAAGACCGAAGGAATAATTCTCGGGGAGACTCAGAACGTCGGTATGACTGCATAACACCATAGCGACATATGATTTATTGGCTATCGGTGAGACTCAGAACATCGATGAGACTGTGTGACACCAAAGCGATATGTAGTATTGACTATCGAAGAGACTCAAGGTGTCAACGAAACTACATGACGTCTCAGCAAGTGTCTAATAAACATGGAAAATAAACGAATAAAATAATTGCCTGAGATTTGAATACAAAGGGACGTGACTTGATTGATCTCTCACCGATGGTACATTTCAATGAATATTTATAAAAAAAAATTGCATTGTTTCGTCAAAATTTTGACGAACACAACTGACGAATCACCGAAAAGGTTTGACGAAGTTGCTATAGCTGCGACGAAGGCCTCGTCGTAACTCCTTGTCCATTTCGTCGCAATTTTGACGAAGTCTACCGACGAATCACAGAAAAGGTCTGACAAAGTTGCTTAGCTGCGACGAAAGCTTCGTCGTAACTCCTCGCCCATTTCGTCGCAATTTCGACAAACTCCACTGACGAATCACATAAAAGGTCCGATGAAGTTTCTTAGCTACGATGAAGGCTTTGTCACAAATACTTGCCCATTTCATCAAAATGGCGACGAACTTCTAGTGTTCTTTCAACGCTTCGGAAGAGCCATTGCAATTTTATTTTGGTTGTAATTCGTTGGTGGATACACCAAGTTTTTGTTGATATTCTGACGAACATCTGAGTCATTTTATGATGCCGACGACCGAAGAATTTGCACCGCTATTAAGATGTTTAATTCGTCATCGGCATTGCAATGAAAAAAAAACAACAAAAATGTTTTCATCATTTCGTCGCTTTTCCGACAAAGATTTGTCGAACGACCGACGAACGTCTGTCAGAAAATGGTGTCAAATTTAGTAGTGTATCTTTCTACTCCTCCTGTTTTACAACCTACTATGCAAAACAAAACATTCATCCTATATACAACAGCATCAACCCATGCTCTTGCAACATTGTTGGCTCAACAAGATGAAAATGGTAAAGAGCATCTTGTTTATTACATTAGCCAAACTTTGATTACAAGAAACAACACACAATGATAGAGAAAAAATGTTTGGATCTTGTATTCGCTACTAGTAAGTTGCAACATTACTTATTGAATGTTGAATTACCAATTAGCTAACACTCCTCCCCTAGCATTGCCTAATCAAGAATCATTTCCTTATGAGAGTGTATTGACTATTCAAGAACATAAAAATGCATGGTAATTGTATTTTGATGGATCTAAGTGCAGAATAGGCTCCAGTGCATGAGTTATAATAGCTCCGCTTGGAGGAAAACATATTCCCTTATCATATCTATTAAATTTACTATGCACAAATAATATCATAGAGTATGAAGCGTTGATCACTGGACTACACGCGCTTTAACTTTGGGAGCCCAAGACATCAAAATATTTAATGATTCGTAATTAATTATTAAAAAAATAAATGGAACATATCAAGCAAAGCATGACAAACTATCAAATTACAAAGATCTTACAATGAATTTATTAGAGAAGTTTGATTCATTTACCATTGATAACATCCCACAGAAAGATAATAGACATTTGGATGCAATGGAAAGCATCGCTTATCTAATATCCCCTCATGATCCCTCAAAAAATTTCACATTTGTCATCCACACAATTATGAAACCATCAATTGAGCATAAAACAGATGAAATATTAGCAATCACCACAAAAAACTCTAGTGAATGGTGCGTCGATATTTGATTATCTAAAAAATGGTACCTTTCCTGGGTCTACAACTAGTAATATTAGAAGACACCTTTGGAGACTTGCATCTAAGTATATAATTCTTGCCGATGTATTGTATCAGAGGTCCTTTGATGGTCTCTTGCTTAGGTACCTTAAACAATTTGAAATCCCAATAGCACTTTAGAAAACTCATTCAAGTGCTTGTGGAGGACATTTTGGAGGAAGATCACTAGTGCAAAAGTTAATTCATATAGGATATTACTAGAGAAACATGGAACAAGACTACTTTGCATATGTTAAGAAATGTCGCAAATGTCAAGAACATAGCAGACTGATTCATGCTCCTGCTTTTGAGCTTTGTGCACAAGTCCCTATTTGGCCTTTTTCAGTGTGGGCCTTGGACATTATTGGAAAAATTTCACCTCCTTCCTCTGCCAGGCATACATTTATAATTACTACAACAGATTATTTCACGAAGTGGGTGGAAGAAATTTCCCTTCGTTTGACAACTGCCAATGTAATATGTCGTTTCATATTAGAACACATTATTGCTCATTTCATAATTCCTTCCACTTTAGTTTTAGACAATGGGACACCATTTAAGAATAAGGATGCGAAGAAGTTCTTAAAAATGTTTAACATACAACATCACTTTTCAACACTTTACTACCCACAATCTAATGGTCAAGTTGAATCAACTAATAGAACCCTCAAGGAAATCCTAAGGAATACAATAAGCAAACACAATAAAGATTGGCATACGCAACTAACATATGCATTATGGGCCTATTATACGAACGTTAGAGCATCAACTAGACATACCCCTTATAACCTTGTCTATGGAACCAAGGCCCAATAATGTCCTTGGAGTTAGAGATCCCTACGTTAATAATCGCTCTTCAAGGACTTATCGATGATAATACTTATAAAGAACAATGATTGCATTAGCTTGAAATGCTTGACGAACAGCACATCAATGCTCTTGAGCACCTTCATGCTTATTCTAAAAGAATGCAGTGTAGTTACAATGGTAACGTAATACCTTGTTCCTTTAATAAAGGCGATTTGGTGTTATGCGAGAATCAGTGTAATGTTAATGCTGACCCAACTGATAAAGGAAAATTCAGCCCTAATTGGTTAGGCCGTTACATAATCAATGAAAATTATGGATATGGGGCTTACATGTTAACAGAAATGGATGATACACCTCTTAAAGAACCTATAAATGTTGTGCATCTGCGTCGGTACTATGTCTAACAGGCTTGAATAGTGTGAATTATAATGCAGTGGTGTTAGAGTTAGTAGATGACACTCTATGTGCTCTCGCACTACTTCGTTCATCACAAACAATTATTTGTGTGTCTTGGATGCTAAATTAACTATTTAAATTATCTTTTATATGGTTACTTTAGGTTTCATTCTATTCAAGATAATCTTGTGAGTTATGTTAGATTAGATCCTTATATGCATTTAATGTTCTTTAAGTAGATCATAGGTGCAATTAATTTAGCATAACATACTTAATCACAATGTTGCATCTAAGAGAAACTAGAATAAGTTTTAATTAGATCACATAAGACATGTTAAATCATGGAGACATTCATTTATATATATATATATTTCAAAGTTTTATGTACATGTCATCAATATATACAATGCTAATGAGGTCTATGACTGCTAGATCCCTCAGGATTTGGTGCTCACATTTGTCTGGAGGCGGTCCGTCGTGAGACGGTGGTATGCGGTCATGATCACGAGCCAGAAAGTACATTCAGAGCATACTGTAAACCATGTACCTGTCTAAGGGCCTCCTGATGATTCTTCACTAGATGATCTCTCTTTGCCTATAGTCTGGATACCTCTGACTAAAGTCTCTCAATCTTTGTTGGAGCTCGAGATGACTGAACATCCTGGGCAACCTTGCCTCGATGGGCATGCCTCCCGACACTCTCATATGTTGCCCACATTCTGACATATGGCTTGAAAAACTCTGGATCCCGCTCCACGATGGGTGGGGGCTTACATAGTCTGTATTAGTAGCCTCCTCATAGACTAATGGGGGAACTATCTCGGCAGCCACCTGACGATAGAGATCATGAAGGTCTCTCACAACTCCTGCAAGATAGAAATCATAAATATAATTAGTACACATCATAATATGTATAGACATAAAATTAAAAGCATAAGCATAAAGCATGGCAGTAAATAAAATATCATCACCTAGCTCTCCGCCTGGCTATGTAAAGACAACCTTGTCATCTGTAGGGGGCATGGAGGATGTGCTAGCCTCTCCATGACTATACATGTTGGTGCCTGCTACAGTTGTTGATTGTGATCTAGTAACATGAATGGGAGTTGGCTCTCCCCACTCGTGTCCCACTAGATCCTCATCTGTTGCCTCATCACCCTCACTCATCAGTTGCTCCTCCTCATCATCATAGTCAGGATCCGCAACCTTGTCATACTAGACTCATCTATCACATCTATGAATATGTCTGCAACCCTGAAGCATATCTCCTCAGCCCTATCCTCCTCCTCATCTCCCTCATCTGGGAGTGGCCCTGCATCACCTATCGGCTCATCCATCAGGAATATAGGAGTCGGTTGAGTTGTTGACCACCACTCCTCATAGGCATCTATGGTACCAATGTCATCAACGTCAGAGAATGGAGGTATATCATGATCATCATTGGCAGAATTACTGTAGACGACATTGTCAGTAGTGAACCGTCTAGCATCGTCAAGCCTCTAGGCACTCAGTACTGATCTCCTGAAAAAGGGTCATGCCATGGGTGGTATCTGGACCTATCCAAACTGTTGCATGGCGCGATCATAGTAGAAAGGTCATACTATGTAATCATGTCTCCCTATCAAAAAATTTTCCATCTACAATCTCCTCATCTAACAAGCCTCATCTGGCCACTGTGGTATAAGCTGGTAAGGTCTCCATATGATCTCCTCCTCATCCAGTCAATCGAATCAAACTCTAAAAAATTGCAAGTTACCATATTGCCATAGCCACCGCAGTGGATACCTAAATGCGCAAGGATACCCTAAGGCTGATGCGCATGGAAATCTTGTCGGCCTCGTGCACGTGATATGCTCTAGGCACCAAACCTGCAGCAGCGTATAGTGTACCATACTATCAATCTCACGAAATGAAAATCGCCCTAGATCACAATATAAGTGCACAAGAAAGTTGCACCCCCAAGCGTACACAGGTCTATGCTCTGTCATCCCCTGAATCATATGTACTAGTCCTCCCTCTAAGTGTGCTCACCGACCATTAGGGACGAGTACTAGTGCTACTGTGAACATCATAATCCATGCAACAAATGGGGCCCACGAATATAGTAACATCGTTAGATCAATTTGTGGCCTCACGATACTATCATGAACTAGACCTCCAAGACAATACTGCTTTATCATATTTCATCTCCCAAATGACCGATTCGCTTGAAAACGTACCCTCTCACCCTGAATCGAAACTTGGAGTATGTGATGGATGTCCTCTAACGTGATGGTCATCTCGCCTATGGGAAGATGAAACATGTAGATGTATGTGTTCCACCGCTCTGCCAATGCCATCAACATAGATTCGTGGTACCTCATGGGGGGCATGAGGTACGCCCAATACAATCCTGTGGTCTACAATATCTATGTATCCTCTGCTGAAAGTGTGGGGGCTAGGTCTCGAAGGTGACTGATCTATCTGCCACCAAGACGCTATAGCGAACAAGGAGGAATCTAACAAAAAAGAAAAAAATATGTCCTATAAGCATTCTAAAATATTAAATATTTACATCAACAATAAAAAAAAATGTACTAAAATTGTTCTAGTGTACTCTTCTAAGGGTCCTAGACACTTTAGACCCCTTTCGGGACACTTTGTGAAAAAAAGGGACGCTTTGCGAACTTTTTCTCCAAGGCCCTAAATTAACCTAGAAATGTGTACAAATCATAAAATAAATGCGTAAGGACAAAGCTAAGGCAGAAAAATGAACTCACCTAATAATGGTGCTCGTCATAGGCTACCTGATCTCGTAGGACATTCAGTCTCGGAGGTGCATAATCTCGTCGGCTCGACATCTTCAATCACTCTTCACCAAACTCAAGCTACAAGAAGGTAAATGACAAAATAGTTAGAAACTACTTCACTTTTTCCTATTATATAAGTTAAAATTAGGGATTTTACTATATTAGGGTTTAAAAGTGGCTTTTACTCAAATTATTATAACGATAGCTAGAGAGCTTCATTTTCGATGTCGTTTATTGCGTTGGAATCGTGATTCCGCTCCTGTCCTCATCAAATGTCTATCATTATGTGGTATGGTACTTGGAAATACCCTATGATGTGACCTATCTTATTCGATGTGGCTAGATTGCTACCTTGATTCCACCTTCGTAAAGCAAACAAAATAAAGGGGGGGCATACATCTACCCTCAAATTTGATTTCTAGAAGTTAGATAAGAGGATTTTTGGACAACTAATGAATTCGTGTTGTAGGATGCGGTTCCTAACATTGTGGTTTTGCAGATAGCTACAATGGGGGCTTCATTCTCTCATGTTGTGAATGAACCTATAAGAGTATCCTTTTATGAAATGAAGTGTATTGTTTGGATTCCTTTAGCTTGCATATGCACATAGAGTCATATGGGCACTAAAGTGGAGGCTAGATGTAATGACAGAAATTGACCCCTTTCTTGGAGATAGGGAAATTTCTCATTTTTTTTGGACCTATTGTGGTACCCTTGCATTAATTACCCTTTAAATAATCATTAATAGGCCCCTAAGACCCATTATTTTGGATCTCGAGGCTTATTTCAGCTAAAAACCTGACAAAATCATCAAAAACATCAAAAATTTCAAAAAACCCACCTTGAAAATCTAGGGTGGGACTCATTTGCCACCTCGGGTGAATGAGTCCCCCTAGGTGGGACCCATTTGCCACTTTGGGTGAATGAGTCCCCCTAGGTGGGACCCATTCGCCACCTTGGGCGAATGAGTCCCATTTGGGGATTTTTTAGGGTTTAAGCGGGAAAATCACCTTTTTAATTTAAATTTTTGGTTGATGTCGGCTTTGGAGATTTGAATAACAATAAATTAGGTGTTAATACCTATATAAGAAAGCTTCTAAGTCATTTTTTTCATCTAAGCTGCAAGCATTTTCAAGAGCAATTTCAAGATCCAAGCATTCAAAGTCTTTAAGCATTCTTTACAAGAGCATTCAAGTTTCAAAAGCAAGCAAAGTTTAAGTCTTGGAGCAGCATTAAAGTGTTTTTGCAGGTCTTCAAACTCACTTTCATTCAAGATCTAGCATTTTCAAGGGTTGATCATGGTTTGCTATGGTGAATCATGATGGATTTCAGGTTGGGGAGATGCAACTAGCCATCAAACCAAGCCTAATGGCTTGTTTCCTAAGTGATTTCATCCTCCATCATCACTCTACATTTAGCCTAAGGAAGGTACAAGCATTATTGAGGCTCATTGGGTGATTAGAGATCTCTCAAAGTGAGTCATCCATTGTCATATTTCATTCATGCATCTCATTCTTACACATTAGAATAGGGTTGCATTGCATTTCAGATTTCCTAATCTTAGACACACTTAAGGTTAGGATTTACATTCCTTTTCACATGCATATTTCATTATTTCTATCAAGGTTTAGTTACCAAAGTAGGGGTTTGACCGAGGCAAACCCCCCATAAGAAAATCAAGTCTATATTCTATTTTGCAGGTATTTTTACATATTCAGATTTAGAAACCAATTTGGGAGAAAAGAGCAAGTATTGAAGTGCAGATCTGAACTTTGAATTCTCAAAAAAGTCGAATGGGAATGATTTTCCAAAAGTGGTGAATGAGTCCCACTACAAGTGATTTTCAATATTTTTGCAAATTCAAATACCCTGTTTTCAAAAACTTGTTCTTGTGCAGAAACCCTGATCTGGGAGTGATTCACCCAGATTGGCATATGAGTCCCAGTAGGTCAAAATTTCAAGTTTTTCATCATTTCAAAGCTCATTCAAGTCTATTTCAAATTCTCAGGTGTGCACATTTCATCTTGCAACTTGTTATTCTGTTTTACATTTATTTCTAGGTCTTTTAGTTAAAGTTTGTATTAAATTAGGGTTTAGTATTACATCTTGCATTGTATTTATCTTTCCAAGCCCTAGCCTGGTGGTGAACCCCTCATTAGTTTATAATCAGCCCCTAGAAAATCCCTATTGCAAGATCTCCTTCTCCTTTGCATTGAGATCTCTAGGGTTATCCTTGAATGAAATTGGAAAATGGGTGTGCTCTATGTCCTAAACCATACAAAAGCATCCTAACCCATTTTTCATTGTTTCAATAGGAAAACACATATATAGTTCTTGCAAATTTTTAGTCTCTCTAATATGACTGAGTCGCCCTTTTTAACTGATAGCAACTACTCTTTTACTGATTCAAACACATAAATATTTACCCATAGGTTTCTTATTGACATTGTGGCTACCATAGCAAGTCGACTTCTTCCTTAGTTTCAGCCAACTCGTGGCTTTTGACAAAGTCATATATTCTTATATAGATATACGTGGCTTTTTAGCGCAACACTTCAACTTCTATTTGCTTTATACTTCATACTATGGCACAACATATTATATAATACACACCCTTTATTATTGTGCATTGGTTTTTAATATAATCAACAACTTTACAATAAAATGCATCTCCTTACTATTGCATAGTGCAGATTTTAAGCACTTCCCATACTTTATTAAATACCATTCACTTTGTAAATAATACATTATCTACTATGCGCCACATACTATACGCTTTTATTTGCATTTAAACATCCTCACATGTGCACAACATATGATTAACACATTGCTTGGCTTCATACAAGTCATTCACCTTTTATATGGTTCGCATTATATATGCACTAAAGTTTTCTTTATAACATTTCATATATATATTGATTTTAATATGCAAATATATATATATATATACATATTAATATATATTGATTTTAATATGCATGTATATATATATATATATATGCATATTAAAATCAATATATGTGTGTGTGTGTGTGTGTGTGTGTGTGTGTATATATATATGTGTGTGTGTGTGTGTATGCATATTAAAATAAATATATGTATATATGTATATATATATGTGTATGTATATATATATATGTGTGTGTGCATATATATATATGCATATTAAAATCAATATATGTATATATATACATTTAAATATATAAACAATTATATATATATATATATATCATTATTTTAGTATCCCATAATAAACACATATATTTGCATACTCATCGATCGTTATATATATACAAAATGTATGTGTGTGTGTGTGTATATATAGCATATGTCTAAATGATATTCTAATGCATATGATCTATCTATGTATGAGCATGTGTAAATATTTCTACCTACGTATATGCACACACGTATATACTCATATGTATGAGTTATCACAATCACATACATATATACATTCTATGTATATTCTCATCGAGTAATATATAAGTATAAATACATGAAGAAGAACTTACACTCAATACAGAGATTTAGTCTCGCAATCCAAACTAAGAAACAATCAAGAGATCAAAGACTAAACCAAAACCATTACAAAGCATCCCCAAACTATGACTAAAGGTTTACTTACCAATTCCTGAACTAACTTAACTCAACTTGACCAACTAGGATGTGAGTATGTGATAGCTCAAATAGGCACATTAAGGGTTACTAAACCAAGCTCTTCTCTTGAGTGATACCCCCCCTCTCTTTTGGAGGCTCGATTATTTTCCTACATCCAACTTAGTGCATCACAACAAAAGTTAGTTGTTATCCATATGCATCATATATCATTTGCATTATCAAAGCATTAAAGTAATCAAATCACAATACATATCCATTCATTGCATTTTCCATCAAAATATATACAAAACATAATCATGCATTAAATCATTTTAACTCATCAAAGTAACAGTAAATAGGTAATAACACAATGGGGGTGTAACAAACTGTAGCTTAATGTCCTCCTAGATCTATGCAAGGTAATATTTTTTCATTATATTCCCTATCACATACCTTAGGTTATCTTTCTTGAAACTAGAATAAAGCATATAGTTTTATTGTTGACATAGGGCTTCTCCTTTTTAATGTTAGTCTTAGCTACACTTAAAATTAGATATTGTGAATAAAAGATGCTACAAGTCCACAAATCACTCAATTCAATAATACTTCAAAAATGCTCAAATCCTTGATAACACGAAGCACATTTCAAGGGAAACCTGGCATACATGCAAAGGGGCATGAGGAAAACCTGCAACGTGGGAGAACTCCTAGGACTTCATGCCTGAAACTCCTCAACTTCCTTGATCTTCATCTCATTACCTTTCCTACAATGTGGATGCAATGGTTGAAATCTTTGCAAGGACTCCCTCCATGCCATTATGCAGCTTTGTCAATGCCATGAAGCTCAAACCCTATACAACCTCCTTGCTATGTGGGTGAAAACTTGGCCTCTTCCAAAATAAAAAACTCCAATTTTTTCTCCTTCTTGCATTTTGGCACCCAATTATTATTTGTATTTGATTTATGACTTTTAAAAATGTTGAGACTATTTTGATTAAAATAGGCTAATAATACTTAGGTAAGGATTAACATATTAGTATCTTAAACGATACACTATAGACTACAATAGTGTTCTATAGGGAGCATTGTCAGAATCCAATCCCTACTCATACATTTGTGCATAACAACTTAATAAAAAATGCATCCACTCCTAATAGAGCATAGGGAAACAAATGGTTAGAATAGTGTCACAAGGCTTGCTCTACAACATGTAATAACATCCTTCTTGCATAATAAATTTATATTTCTATATTTAGGACTAATCATTTTTATGTCTAAACATGATCACATGCCAAGACCTAATATTTCATACCAATATTTGATGCTTTTAGTACCAAGAATAGAGGTGCCAAACATTATTATTGCTCCCTACATAGTGGTAATATATTTATCAAGGTATTGAACATTATGCCCAAAATCTTACCTATGCATCATTAGATTGTTCAATAGCATATTAATATAATAACCCTTAGTTTTTAGAAGTGAAACTATGAGATAAATATATTCCTTTTAGTATTAATGTGACAATACTATTATTTATTTATTTGTTTTCCTAAACTCTACTTTTTTGAGAAGGTAGATTTCAGTCCTCTATCTACTAAGTAATACTTATGATATGATTACAATAAGGCAACAATGTATCATCACATTGTTAATGTCTCAATACGAATATCATTGGTGTTTCCTAAAGATGTTAGACACTAGGATGTCTTTTGTTTAATAGTGTAACCTTATCTTAAAGAATATTCAACATGTTTTGATTTCTATTATTTTTTTCTCTATCAAATTTAAATGGCCTTTGCATATATTTAAAGTCCAAACTATGCATAATAATATACACACTTTATACAATTGGTTACACATGCAAATATATGTCGACCATATAAATAGTGACATGCATACATGTGTAAAGAAATAGTGTATACAAATCTAATATATACTCACAAAGGAATTACATTGTGTTTCATATTGTACTTAGTTCTAGAAGGATTATATGGCACTTTGAGTTTGCAACAAATCCATAAAGGATGGGCATTGGTAGAAACATCTTTATATTGTCCATCCAAACTACAACTATGTACACACAAACCCAAAAATGGAGGTATATAATGTTTAAAAATATTAAAACCACTTACCTAACCATGTAGCTCTACTCTTCCTTCCTTATTGCACCCTCTTTGTCTACATCCCACCATTTTTTCCCTAAAATTTTCCCTTCTTGTTGTTACATAGAAGGCAGCATAGAATATAAGCTTCCCAATTTGGCTTGAGATTTGGAGGTGTAGAACCCTACTATGGTCTTCCTAACACATTTGACCTCCAAATTCTTTTCTAAACTCTCCATGTTTTCAAGTCTTTGCAATCAATGCCCTCCCTCTCTACACATGGTTCTTGTTGATAGACATATTCTCCTCACGAAATTCTTCTATTCTTCGTGCTTTGATGGGTGCCCATATCCTATTCACAGTTCTAGTTGCTACACAAGCAAGGAGGATGCTAGTGATAGTTGTGGAATTTATCTTTTCAACTACCAATTGTATTTTCCTAAAAATTTCTTGGGCCTTTTCAACAAATCCATTTCATTAATATCCTGCAATCTATGCATTCTCTAAGACCACATTTTTTATCTTTCTCCCAATTTGTCCATGACTTTCCTCTTTATTTTCTTCCTCTACTTCTCATGTTTTTTTCCTCCTCATGACTTGGCTTCCTTCCCATATATTCTCACATCCCTCTCTTCCCATCCTCTTCCAACTCTATGTTTGACTCCTCCCCTTCCACTTGCATTTCTCTGCTCTCTCTATTCCTCATGATTTTATGCATTCTCTTATGTTTTCCCTACCTTCAAACTACTCCCAAAATCGCCAATATTTCACCTTCTCTCTCCCATGTGCTCTCTTTTCGCTTTTGTTTGCTAATGAAATCTATGCCTCATTTAAGAAAGTTGCAAGCATGTCCTTCCCTCACCATGCAACCCATCCCTATGCCTTCTTTTGTGTGTCACCTCCTTCATCCCTTCCTACAAGTGATTAATGCAAAGTGGGGGATGTCATTCCTCATTAATGGTGTGATAGGAAGCACCCACACCCATGTCTTACCTCCTTGACTATTGCCCCATAGGATTTGACTGTGTGGGATATGCCAAAAGGACTAAGAAGCCTCCAAAATAATTTCACAAAAAGAATAGGAACATGAAGAACACTATCGAAGCACAAAGAAGTTGCAAACAATTGTCAAAATATGACTACTATATTGTTATAACTAAAGAATATCCTTTGAAACTAGGATGGAGATCATGGTAAAGAAAAAAAAAATGTAAATGATTCCAATGCCTCTACTCAAACAATTATTAGACGACAAAGGCAACAATTTGATAATTGAAGATACAAATGGCACATCAATCTACATGAGTGACACCAACAACACTACTCAACTAATGCAAAGTATATTGCAAGTTGAAAATACAAGCATCAATAGTCTAAAGAAATTGACCAATCGAGGATGAAAGATCACATCCACAAACAAGAAAATAAAAGTGTCTATATGGTATGTGTTTTGTCTCTTTGAAATGCATGGGTAACCAATTGTTGCATCCGCCTTGTACATAGGAACAAAACTAGATACATAGATCACTCCAAATTGAAACCAATGAAGTATTAGCACAAAAAATATGAAATCCCCCTCCATAATGTTGACAAAGGAGATGGATGATAGGTCCATTGAAATGGTATGTTGTGAACTAGTGCAAAAAGGATAAGAGACATCATTGGAACATGCACAAAACAGTACCTGCAACTAAAAACGGGTGTGCAAAACAAGACACACACACAAAGGTAAACAAGGTTGTGATCACAAATAACAAAACACAAAAAAAAATCATGGCATTTTATAAAATAGTGAGTACAAAAAATAGCACAAAATGATGTGCAAAATCCCCAAAATTCATGTATAATAGTGGCACTTTATCTTGTTGTGTTTACAAATGAAAAAATGTATTCAATAGAAACTTACAATGCCTAGAAAAGACCACATGCTAGAAAAACACATAGATCAACTTAAATGAAATCATCTTATGCAAACAAAACATTTTTAGGTGCCAAGATGTCCAAAAAATCAACTAGAATGTGAAATGACAACAAAATAAATAAAAAATACCTAGGGCATATTTTGGAAAAATGCATGGATGGTTGTGAAGAGCTCTAAAATACATTTTTGTCATAAGAATCACAAAAACTAGAGATACAAGAAAAAAGTTACAAGCTTGGAAGCCAAAAATGATGGTCTAATTTTGATAGGTGATAAAATGTACTAGAAAAAATATAATAAAAAAACTTGTACCACAAGAAAAGGCTCAGAACCAGCTTTTCGATGTTATCTCATTTCTCAATTTTCAACACTATATGACCAAGATATGACCATTTTCAAGAAATTGCTAATTTAGGCAAACAAAAAAAAAACTTGAAAACATTATTTATAGCTTGAAAATATTGTTCACGACCTAAAAACATTGTTCATTGCTTGAAAATATTGTTCACATGTGAAACACTATTTTCAACCTAAAAATACCATTCGTGTTTGAAAATATTGTTCACAACTTGAAAACATTATTTACTACTTTAAAATTTTATTTACACTTTAAACACTGCTCACACCTATAACATTATTCATGACTTGAAAAAAAACACAATTCATTGCCTAAAAACACTATCACCCTTGAAACATTATTCATGGCCTAAAAATACTATTCATACATGAAACACTATTCACAACTTGAAAAAGCATTGCCTATGCCAAAAGTATTGTTCATGTTGGAAACACTATTTATAGGATCGTACAACCTCAAAAAAATTGACCCAAAAGCTCCTTAGTCCAAATTTGATGTGCTTTATATGGATCTAAGAGTTTTGACATCTTCCAAGTGTAATTGTTAGGTCCCTTTTTTCTCTAGGATGCATTATTACTTTTTTCAAGACTAAATCTCTTAAAAATGGATAAGAAATTATAGATCTATATGTTGGCATTTTGGGGAGTTTGCTAGCATATAGTGTTGTCATTGATGGAAACCCAAGTCATCCCTCCAGTCCGTAGATCTGGATATAATCATACCGGTAGACAAAGTACAAAACAGGGTATTACCAAAATAGTAAATGAAGAATAGGGCATTCAGTTAGTATATTTCTTCTCCAAATCGTCATTTTGGGTTGTGGATCTCAGATGGAGCATGATATGTATCTACTATACCTTGTTGATGAGTTTTTGAGATGGTGCATCAATTGAAGTGAAAGCTTGGAGGTTCGGTAGGATAATTTCCTATTGATCAGTGCATAAAGGCCGACATGATGCATTGTAGCATGTGTGGATGCATAAAGAAGTGTTTGTGTAATTGTTTTTGTGCTTGGACATTTTGCTTGGGTCCTAGCTAAGTTGTATCCGACTTTGGAATATACGCTTTAAGCATTATTGGAGAATTGAGCTGACTAAATGATGAATATTTTATTTTTGGATGAACATTTTATATTTGGTTGAAGCCCACATAAAGCAACTGTTGATCTTCCATAGCAAATATATATATGAGTTCGGTGAATTCATTTTGAAGCATGCATGAGCGAGTGTGTGTGTGTGTGTGTGAGCGAATATTGATCATATCATTCGATTGTAGAGCAGAGTGTGAGTGTCTGTGTGTGTGGTGATGTGAGTAGAACAGAGCTTAAGTGTTGGATCTGACAAAGGGTCAAGATATTGTTTTGAGAGGTTAATTGGAATTGTAACCAGGCATTTTTAGATGTTATCTTATCAGTTCATCTTTTGTTGTAATACGAACTTTTTGTAAGGCAGTGAGCTTTCTTTAATTTGAGCAGTGAGCTCTACGCAGTGAGCCTGAATGCAAGTGCATTCCTTTTATATCTCATACTTTTAATAGAGTATACATTTGTGGATTGATCTCCATCGTGGTTTTTCCCCTAACAGGGTTTTCCACGTAAAAATATTGGTGTCATGGTGTTATGTATGTTGTCTCCTTGTGGTTGCATCTTTACTTTTGTTTATGCACTATGAATGGTTTAAGATTTGGTTTATAATTTATGTTTTGTTGAACACTGATTCTCCCCCCCTCTCAATGTTCCTTGAGTCCAACAATTGGTATCAGAGCAAGGTTCCTCTGAAGAAGTTTAACAACTTGAGGTGGATCTTGATGTAATGGACTCTGGTAATCTTGAACAGTAGCTCTTGGTGGCACTTGAAGATCTGGATTAGTCTAAAGTAGAAGTCTTGGAATTGAAATCAAATCTTACAGATGTTGAAAAATTCATTCAGTCACTAAAGGATAAAATCAATGAATCAAGAGAAAAGAGGAAGGAGCTATGTGATCAGCTGAAGCAAAAAGAAAAAAGCATGGAAGATGCTCATCTAAATCAAACCCTGAAAGAGTTAACTGAAGAGTGTGAAAAGCTTGTTAGAAGCAATGTTGCTCTGAAGCTTGAGATGCAATCTATGGTAATGAAGATGACTAAGGAGATTGAAGAAAGAAATAAGAATGAGGATAATTTGGCTTAGTCCTTACAAGAGAAATCTGAAGAATGCAGTCGTGCTAACAATGGGTTCATTCAACTAGAAATTGAACTGCAACAATCTAGAGATCATGAACAAGAACTTGAAAGGCAGATACTTGTTCTCAGAAGTGAACTTTCTACTGCTAATGAATATAAAGAAAATTTTAAGATCAGTTCTACTAAGCTTGATGAATTGACTAATGGATAGAAGGATGCAAATGACAGAAGAGGTCTTGGATATGAAAAGGGAGAAAGCTCCAGATTTGAAGAGAAGGATTTTAAGAAAGGAAATCAAATGAACAAAGGTAGAAGACATCCGGTAAGGCAGCCTAATGCTGAAAAGCTTAATGGTCAGTGCTTTGTTTGTAAAATATTTGGTCATATGGCATCACAGTGTAGAAGCAAAGTAAATCCTAGAAGTCCATCATTTTTCGGTCAGTGTTTTAGCTGTAACAAGTTTGGACATAAGTCAATTGAGTGCAGAAGTAAGTTTGTCAGTATAAGGAATACTAAATGTTACACCTGTGGAAGGCTTGGGAACATTGCTAAACATTGCATATCTAGAGAAAATCAGTGGAAAGATGGAATGAAACAAATAAATCATGTGTGCTATCATTGCAACAAAGTCAGGCATATTGCAAGATTCTGTCGAAACAGAAATATGGACAAGGGAGGTCCGGTATATAGGAGAGAAACTTCTCAGAAGAATGATAAAGGAAAAGAAAAAGTAACTGTGGAAGAGATAAGGGATCAGATGAAGAAAACATGGGTAAAAAGGAGTGAGTTTGAAGAAGGAAGTAAGTCTACACCAGAATCTGCTTCTAGTAATTCCTCCGGGAATTGATCTCAGGCCATTAGGCCCAGGGGGAGATATTCAAGAAAATTCTTTGTCCCCCTCCTATCGGATGCTGGCACCGGAATGAAGGATCTTGTCAGTAGATGTGCTAGCAGTCTTAAATTGTGTTGATGATCATTTGTGCAGAATTTTGAAAAATGGAAGTTTCGCAGATGAATCTTTCACTTGTTGTCTAAGAAAGCAGTTTTTTCGGAACTTTTAGGGCAACGTATTTAATGCGATAAAAGTTAGTTGTGCGAAGCTACAAAAAGGCATGTTAAACCCTCATTTGTTACCATGCAGTGAAGAAAATTGAAGAAGATCCTTTGCAACAAACTTCGAAGGAGCAAAGCAAATTCATTGTTGAATCTATCAGATATTTCAATTGTTTGAAGAAATTTTACTTATTTTGAGTATTCTGAAGAGAACGTGCTCCATATGGAAAGGAAAAAAAATGAAGGAAATCAAAGGGACAGTTATTTTGGATGAATATTGCAGCGAGAAGATTAGAAATGTAAGAAATTCACTGACGACAAATGAATTGAAATGGCTTCGAAGTGTGGTTCATAAAATTTTGGACATATGGCATGAATTCCCTCACTTTGCTAATGTGGAAGTCATTAGGTTTATCTTGAACAGATTGGAAGATGATATTTTTAACATGGATAAACCTTACCACATTATGAAGTGATTAAATATCTAACCGGTTTGTGTGATAATGGGGATGTACCGAAAAAGAAATCCATTTGGAATACTGCGGTTCAAACCCTAACCGGTGTGACTGGCAATCTGAGAGCTCTGATAATTTCAAGAATCAAAAATCCAATTACAAGGTACATTGCACACATAATCTCCTACAAAAAAAAAATTGAAACAAGGAAGGCGCTACTTAGGCAAGTGTAGTATACATTTCTCATAAAATGATTATGGAGGATCAAAACTTTTACCTATGCGGTTTATTGAAGGATTAGTTGATGGAAAATGTTCAATTAACAAAGGAAACAAATTACGCTTTCAAGTTTGGGACTTTGATTCTATGTCTTGCAATGTATTTGATGAATTGTCTGCTGCTGAACAACAATGTTGTGTGGAAAAAGGATGAACCAGACTGTAAGAAAATCTATGAACATTTTAATGCTTTGGATAATTGTGAGGATGTGTATGCAAAATTCTTTAAGGAATTGCTTGGGAAGTTCATAATAATCAACATTTCTCCTCTGCTGAAAACTCTTGAAGTTAGACCGTCCTTCGGTGAATTGGAAAGGAAGAAGAAGAGAGCTAAACCGACTATTGTTCATACTCCTCTGGTACTCATGGATCCAAAAATTGGAGAAAAAAGCAAAGAGCAGGTGGTACTTGATGTCTTTGATGAAGAATCTGAGGAATACACCCCAATGGATGGACCAGAATCAGTTGAACCGGTTGCAGCAATAACAGAAAGAAAAGAAGAAGAAGAAGAAGAAGAAGAAGAAGACTTAACCAAAGAGATGATATTGAGACTTCTTCAAGAAAAGGAGGGAATGAAGAAAATTGCTTACATGTGGTCTGATAGACCCTCATTTGAACATGATTTGATCAAAAGCACCTTGGGTACTTATTTTAAGTACAACAATATTGATTTGGAAAGCCTAAAGAATGTGTTCTCTGAGGAAATGATTGAGTGCATAAAGGAAGTTATGACTTCAAAATCTTGAGAAAAAGAAGAGGATGAGATAATCTTGCATCTGAAAGAACAGTTCGGGTTGTCGCTTACAAACTTGAAGAAAAAGATGAATGAATTGAGACAATGCATTAGTGCAGCAAACAACATCTACAATTACTGTCTTTGGTGGCCTCATGCAGTTGGGAAGTATAAGGAGAAGTTAGATCAAATAGAAGTTGAGCTGAACAAAATTGGTCAAGACTATAACATGTATCAAGACATGGATGGTGTTGTGAAGAAAAGGATTCAAAAATTTGCAATTGGAGCATGCAAAAGTCCTATACAGCAAAGACAGGCTTGTGGATACTTTTTGGAAGGTGAAGGACTTGACTGAAGGCAGGTTGGAGCAACTATTTGAAGTTCTGAAGAAAGGAGAGAAGCTAGCAAAAGAGATTACAATTCTTGAATCTCTTGCCAAGATCATAAATCAAACATCTGCAAATAACAGCCTGATTCTAGTCATTGGAATCTCAGTAGAAGCCTGGAAGAAATTCCTTCTAGAAATGAAGGAGAAGTACAAGGTAATCTTCTGACCTTGGTGGTAGTTGAATCTCTTTAATATTTTGAAGCATTTTTGGAGGTGAGAATGCATAGTTGGGGAGAAAATGCATCCAGTTTTTGAAATCTTTTTGGGAAAAGAGTAAGCAATTTTAAGGAGTTAGAGAATTTTTTCTAATATCAGAAGAATGCTGAGATCGAAATCATTTTTGTCATTGATGTCAAAGGGGGAGAGAATGCAATGAAAAATGCCTTATCATGCTTAGGGGGGGCTATGTTGAAAAGATTATTGACTTTGGCAATACAATCACGTTTTCGACACTTAGTCATTTTTTACTAAGTGTTTCCATCAATGCTAAAGGGGGAGGTTGTTGGCATTTTGGGGAGTTTGCTAGCATATAGTTTTGTCATTGATGGCAACCCAAGTCATCCCTCCAGTCCGCAGATCTGGATATAATCATATCGGCAAACAAAGTACATAATAGGGTATTATCGAAACAATAAATGAAGAACAGGGCATCTGGTTAGTATATTGCTTCTCCAAATCATCATTTTGGGTTGTGGATCTCAGATGGAGCATGATATGTATCTACTATACCTTGTTGATGATTTTTTGTGATGGCCCATCAATCGAAGTGAAAGCTTGGAGGTCCGATAGGACAATTTCTTGTTGATCAGTGCATAAAGGCCAACATGATGCATTGTAGCGTGTGCAGATGCATAAAGAAGTGTTTGTGTAATTGTTTTTGTGCTTGGACATTTTGCTTGGGTCCCAGCTAAGTTGTAGCAGACTTTGGAAGATACACTTTAAGCATTATTGGAGAATTGAGCCGACTAAATGATGAATATTTTATTTTGGATGAACATTTTATATTTGGTTGAAGCTAACATAAAGCAACTATTGATCTTCTGTAGCGGATATATATATATATATATATATATATATATATGAGTTCGGTGAATTCATTTTGAATCATGCATGAGCGAGTGTGTGTGTGTGTGCGAATATTGATCATATCATTCGATTGCAGAGCAGAGTGTGAGTGTGTGTGTGTGTGTGGTGATGTGAGCAAAGCAGAGTAGAGCATAACAGAGCTTAATTGTCGGATCTGACAGAAGGTCAAGATATTTTTTTGAGAGCTTAATTGGAACTATAACCAGACATTTGTAGATTCTATCTTATCAGTTCATCTTTTGTTGTAATACAAATTTTTTGTAAGGTAGTGAGCCTTCTTTAATTTGAGCAGTGAGCTCTAGGCAGTGAGCCTAAATGCAAGTGCATTCCTTTTATCTCTCATACTTTTAACAAAGTATACATTTGTGGAGTGATCTCCATCGTGCTTCTTCCCCTAATAGGGTTTTCCACATAAAAATATTGGTGTCATGGTGTTATGTATGTTGTCTCCTTGTGGTTGCATCTTTACTTCTATTTATGCACTATTAATGGTTTAAGATCTGGTTTATAATTTATGTTTTGTTGAACACTAATTCACCCCCCCCTCTCAGTGTTCCTTGAGTCCAACACTATAGCTTTGATACCATGTTGGATTTGATTCCTCAACCCTGCAACTCCCAAAGATCATTTTCAATCAAACACTTGTCACACAAAAAATGGAATTGTTATGGAGTTCAAAGAGACTATTGATCCAAAAAAGCATGAATCATTATGAATTTGCAATAAAAAGTATTGAATGAATAATATAATAATGAATCATTGTAGTAATAAAAAATCCTAGATGAAACCCTACGTGAGAATAAAAATAGATTGTGGCATGCCCTTATTCTATGACTTGAGACAAAAAGGCACATGACCTAAGTAAACTTAAATAGCTAGTTTGAAAAGGGGCTCAATTATTTAGGAAAATAATTTTCTCTAACACTTTGTTCCACAACCAAATTTCAATTTAGTGTAAGTTGATTGAGAAATTCTCAAGATCACTAGTTAAGGAATTTCTTCACTCATTATTTTCTTGATATATTTTAGGTGACATGCAACAATACTTTGAATGAGGTGAAAGAAAATCCTTCTCAATCATAAATGACTGGAGAGGAGTTGGAGCTAGTTTTTTGGAGGCTATTCTTTTTTATCCCCACTTATTCATCCATATATTTAAATAGAGAGAGATCAACATACCTTGGAAGCATTTTCAATTCTTTGCTTTGACTCAGTAAGAAGTGGATTTATTTCACAAAGTGGGGATTGAGGAGCAAGAAAAGGATAAACCACCTTTATTTATGACTTGTCCTCTATTTAAAATTTGGGCTTTAATTTTTCTCTCCAAATGAACTTGGCCTTTTCTAAGCAATCACACATGTCGATGACTAATAACCCAAGGTGTTGCATTTTGAAAATCTCGAAAGAAATCATTCCAATTAAAAAACTTCATCTACTGTACAACCATCTTGATTGCCTTAGGGGGGACCTAGAAAGGTCTTCTTGAACACAAATAATAACATACACCCAAAAACCTTCCTCTAGCATCTTCATTTGTTTAAAAAATGAATTGAAATTGTTTATGCTTTTGGAGAAGACACAAAGAGACCAATAATCTAACATAAGATTATAAAGATGAAACCACATTAAAATAGCACCAATCAAATAATTAGCCGATAGGCTATATATTGTATGAATTTTGAGTCGAAACCTGTCTCACGTCGTAAAACAATTTGTTTGTCGTTTACAGTTCATCTCATCACGTCTTGCATTTAATTTTTGGATCTCTGAATCAAATTGAATTTCCTTGACTGGCATTTAATATGCAGATCTCTAAGTCGGATTCAATCAACTTTTCATTTATACACTAAAGCAGTGTTGTAGGGAGATTAGTTTTGGTTCTAATTTAAAACAAATTTTTGCTATGATAGGGCTTCTTCAATTTTTCCTGCAAACTCTTCCAAATTTTCCTCATTGGCATCATTACATGCAACACAATTTGAGAAAAATCTTGAGGTAAGTCACTTGTCATGGTCTTGTGAGTCTTATTTTTCAAATCTATATGTCACCCTATTATTTGTTCTATTTTATTTCATTTTAAAACAATTATGTTGTTATATGTTAAATGCAACCATGGTTCTCTAGAAAGTTTAAAAGGCTACAAAAATCTTGTCTAAAACTCCTTCAAAATGTTTAACAGGGTTGTGCAGGACTAATATGGTGGCGGAAATACATGCAAAGTCTTAATAACACCATTGCCAGGTGAAAGCGGTAATATGGAGGTGTTGGGTATTTCTGCCCTTTTTATTTCTAATTATATATTCTTTTCTTTTTATTAAAGCCATAGTGGCCAGAATATTGTTTCTAATTTCTTTTGTTCTTCTCTTCTACAGGTCTAGATTCATCACCTAGAGTCCCAAATAGCGGTGGCTAAGGAGAGGAAAACATGATGTTCTTATGTTTTTCTATCGGCATAATCCTTACACCCCCTTCTGATGCAAGTGCTAATAAGTAGGATCTTTCATCTCCAATACTCGACAAGGACAACCCCATCCATGAACCATGGGTCGCTTTGAATAATTTCCTTAGATTATTTATTACACGTGATTAGAAAGAATCCTTTTGGAAGTGTTTACTAAACTCTGATTATCGCCCCATTGAGTTTGAATCCATTTCTTCACCATATGCCTAGAGTTGGGAAAATACTCGCAAATTTCCCAATTTGTCTTTTAGCTGCTTAGTTCTTGAATCAAGAATATCCAAGTTTAGTTCTATCAAAATGAAAGGCGGGATTCGAAAGTGGGAGGACTATGAGTAGAGATCGAAAAAAGTGAACACCCTAAAGGTATTGAATTTGCTCCTATAACCGATTAGATTTGGACCCTCATCAATCACCTTTAATTTCACTAGCTAATCTTGATGGAAAGGGAGAAGCTAGTAAGGAATTATAATTTCAGCAAAAAATAAAAAATAAAAAATAAATCAATGAGCTTGTTTTCTTTTTTAAAGCAAAGTACCCAATTCTTTAAACACCTTATCTTTTTACTTCTTATAATCATAGTAGTACAACATTTAATTTCTAACCTATGTTTTCTTTAGTGGAAGTCATTTCTTCAAAATAGGATTATACTAAAGTAATAGCTCAAGGTATTGTGACACTTTATTATATTGTTGTGCTTGTTAATAATCATGCCAAAGTTTGTTATTAATGGACCTCATCTGATTGTTTTAGCTACACTACATCTTGATCACTTAGCTCTATTTGCTCCATAATGAAGCTATTTGATGTGGTGTAGTATCAAATATCTAATAAAGCATTAGAATATGAAGTAAGAGGATCAAATTATTTATTCTACTACCTTCATGACAATATATTTTATCAATAATATACTCTATTTAATAATATATTCTACTTCATTTCCTTATTATCATAATACTTGACTTGCTTAATTTAATGTGATTTTGATTGTTTTATCTACACTACATTTAGATGTTTAGGTGAAGCTTTGACTCACTTGACTCTATTTGCTCCATAATGAAGTTATTTGATGTGGTACAATATGAAATATCTAATAAAACATTATAACATGGTGTAAGAGTTGATTAAATTATTTATTATACTTCCTTCAAGTACTATATCACGTTCAGAGAAATGTTATTAATAGTATACTCTAATTATCAATAATATACTCTACTTCCTTTCATTATTATCATAAAAGAGGGGTAAATTTTTTATTAAAACAAGAAGTACAAAGCAAGGGCATTACATAGCCCTATCAAGCTCCACCAAGTGATCCAACTGTTGAGACAAATCCGAGGGTAACTGACCCCGGTCAACCAAATTCCAATCATGAATATAATCAGAGGCCCATTTAGCCAGACAATTAGCTACAACATTCCATTCTCTAGAAATATGAGTGAAAGTAACAAAGTCTAAAGAAGCACAGAGGTTAAGAATTTGTTCAACAATCAAAGCCAAATGCCAGCTAACATCCTCTAAATGCCGCCTATTCAACAAGTTCACCACAACCTAGGAATTAGACTCACATATGATCCTGTGCCACCCCAATTGACTTCCATGCTTCACAACCGATAAAATGGCCTGAGCCTCCATTAAATTATTAGTATGAAGACCCTTATAAACAAAGAAGATAAACTGAACATCTCCAGAGCTGTCCCGACCAACACCACCAATTCCAGCATGACCCGGGTTTCCAGGAGAAGATTCGTCCGTGTTGATTTTTAAAACTCTCTGAGGTGGAGGAGACCATCTCCCCTCCCTATTCACCTTTGGGGTAGGATGTCTACATCTATTATGCATGAGTTGTCGTTGTGGAGGAGGAAGATGAAGATGATTACAACAACCAACATCACAAGGATCCATTGATGCATTCAAATCACACTTAGCCGCAACAGTCTCTCCCACAAAATGCAGAATTTTCCACAACAAGTGAGGGGCCACCAACATCACATCCTAAAAAATCTGGCGATTCCTCTCCAACCAAAGGTTCCAGATAATAAAGGAAGGGCCAAGAGCCCAAGCAGCTTGAAGGAAGGAAGTAGAAATAGGGGCCCTGCCCCACCAATCCACAAACTCAGCCAGCAAGGAAACATGCCAACAGGGCATATTCCACACCCCCCACCAAAAATGCCAAATCTCCCTAGCATAGGAACATTGGAAAAAGAGATGGGAGACACTCTCCTCACAGTTACGACACAAAACACACATTGAAAGGCCTTGGAAACCCCACTTACATAAATTATCCCAAGTAAGACATCGGTTTTGAGCAACTAACCACATGAAAAAATTGCACTTGGGCCAAGACAACTTGTGCCAAACTTGCTTCCACCAAGGGACCTCAATATCTCCAAACAACTGCCTACCAAGCTGCTTATAACCAATAGAGACATAATACTTCCCAGACAAATCAGAACCATCCCAAGTTAGGACACCAGGTCCCCTCAAAGAATTACAAGCACGGGAAGCCAAAAGCTAAGCTATCTCACGCTTATCATCCTCAGACCCCCCAGGTGGCCACTCAGATGGATGCTTCCAACGAAAGCTTACAACCGATCCACAATGTTGTGCAACCTTATAATGCTCAACGGTATCCCAGTCAGCCACATTAAAAGCATCAGAAAGGGACTAGAAGTGAGGAAAAGTAGAGAGAATAGATGGGTGACCATCCCAAGAATCTAACCAAAAAAGAGCCTGTGACCCTCATTGACAAATCCAAAAAAGCGCACGCTTAATCAATTTTGCCCCTACTTTCAAAGTCTTCCAAATCATAGAGCCACTCCCCTCCAGAGGATAGTGAGGAACCTCAAAAGAATCAACATCCCTAAGATATTTGTGGTTGAGAATGTGGGCCCATAACGAGTGTTGATTGGTACACCAATGCCAGTAAAGCTTAGCAGCAAGAACTTTCCCATTCAAAATAGCAAAACGTAAACCAAGACCACCCTCCTGCTTTGGTCTACACACAGATTCCCACTTAACAAGGCTCCACTTAGAAGACAACAAGTTACCACTCCAAAGAAATTGACGTGAGAGAGCATCAAATTCCCTAAGGAGATACATAGGGGTCACTTGAACAAAGCATTTGTAGATGGGAAGGGCCTAGATAACTAACTTGAGAAGAGTCACTCTAGCAGTTGTAGACAACCACCGATGAGTCCAATGAGATACCTTCCACCTCAGCTTATCAAGCAACATTTGCCAGGAGGACCTAGGCTGACAGCCAACAACAAGAGGAATACCCAAATAGACAAAGGGAAGAGACCCAATTTGAAACCGCAAAATAGCTGCAATCTACTGTTGAATAGCCTAAGGAGTATTAAAGAAGAAAATAGAAGACTTCTGCTCATTGACTTTCTGACCCAAAGCAGCAAGGTAGATATCCAAAGCTTTCCTAAAGGATTCAACTTCCCAAATGTGAGCCAACCCCATGAGAGAAGTGTCATCCACAAACTGGAGATGAGAAAGCATTGGCAGACCCACACCCCACTGCTAGCCCTGAATCAAGCCTTGAGAAACCCAAAATTTAAGAAACCGACCCAGCCCCTCTACCATAATAATAAACAGATAAGGAGAGAGTGGATCCCCCTGATGAAGGCCCCTAGAGGCACCAAAAAGCTCTAAAGGTTCCCCATTCACAATAACTGAAAATGAGGAAGAAGTCACACAACTCATAGTCCAACTCACCCAATCAAAAGAAAAACCAAAGGCCAACAAAATCTTTTGTAGAAAACTCCATTTAAATATGTCATAAGCTTTGGCCATATCCAACTTGATGAACATAGACCTATCCTTAGAGGTTGCCATAGAATGAATGAGCTCAAAGGCAACCACCACCCCATCCAGAATTTGATGACCTGCCACAAATCCTCCTTGCTCCTCAGAAATAACAATAGGCAGAGAAGGTTTAAGCCTCTTAGCAATCAATTTCATAATAATATTATACACCACATTACAGAGCGCAATAGGTCTAAAGAATTCAAGCCTATTAGCACGTTCCTTTTTAGGGATGAGAACCAGAAAAGTAGCATTTAGGGCGCAAAGCATCTGCTTACTATGAAGAGACTCCCGGACAACCTCCAACAAATCCAGCTTCACAATATCCCAAAAATCCTGGAAAAATTCAACTGGAAAGCCATCAGGGCTAGGAGTTTTCCCCTTATTCATCCCAAACAAAACCTCTTCCACTTCAAACAGAGTAATTGGGCGAGTAACAGAAGCATTCAAATCATTAGAGATCAAAGAAGGAATGCAAGCAAGGACCCTATTCTCATCAGCCTCAGCAGGAGGTGAATCTTCAGTAAACAGAGTAGAGTAAAATTGGCGAGCCTCTCTAGACAAAGCCTGTTACGAAGAAATCGAGAGACCCTCAGAATTAACAAGAGAAGAGATATAACACTTATTCTGACGAGCTTGCACAGAATGATGGAAGAAAGCAGTATTCCTATCACCCTCTTAAAGCTAGTCAATTCTAGCCTTTTGTTTCCAGAAAATCTCCTCATGAAGCTCCCACTCCTCCAATTTCAGAGCCTAGGACTCAACATGACCAAGAGCCTCTAAAAATCCCAAATCTCGAATTTGGAAAGTAATAATAGCAAGACGATCCTGCGCTTCCCTTTTCTTGGCTCGAAGATTCCCAAAAGATGACCTATTCCATCGCTTAAGATGATAATTGACATTTTGCAGCTTCTTAACCAAAGAATACATAGCAGTACCATACACAGGGGCTCCATCCCGCCACCACTGAGCAACAAGATCATGCAAAGAAGGATCTCGAAGCCACATAAGCTGAAATTTGAAAGGATGAGACTTTGGGATAGTAAAAGAAGAAGCAAAAAACTTAATTGGCCAATGATTAGAGCCGCACCAATCCAAAATCTCAAAGAAAGTAACAATGTTGTCACCCACCCAAAAACTAGAAACAAGAAATCTATCCAATCACTCAGAAATCGCTTTTGGCTCGCTCCATCTATTATTCCATTAAAGGGTTTAACATCAACAAGAGCAAGAGAATCCACATTTGACCTAAAAAGATCTGAAGTAGAACCAAGCCTAGGAAGCCCCCCCTTTTCTCCTCCAAACACAACACAGAGTTAAAAGCTTCGGCTAAGATCCAAGATAGATAAGGTGCATAGGACCTAACATACCTAATGTAGGCCCAAAGATGGATTTTACCATGAATGTCAATCGGAGCATAAACATTACTAACCAAAATACTCTCACCAGATTCCAAAACTGAAGCCACCATAGAAATAGAGGAATGGCTAGAAATCCACCAACGAGGAACAACCTTACGTGGATCCCAGAAAAGAGCCAAACCTCCAGAGTTTCCCCTAGACCCAATACATTGATAGTGACTAGAAAACCAAATACGAGGAGCATACTGAAGTATGAAGTCCACCTGAAGCTTAGTCTCCTGAACGCAAAAGATATCTAGAGAATGAACCATAATCAAATCTTGAATAGCCTTTTGACGGGAGGTGCTATTCAACCCCCTTGCATTCCATGAAAGAACAATCATGGGGAAGGATGAGAGAAGTGGGCATCAATGGTCTTAACAAACCCAGATTCCACCAGCAAATCTCCAGTAGATTTAATCTTGTCCACATCCTTCTTACGACCAACTTTAGAGGAATTTTCAAAATGAGCCTTCTTAAAAGGGCGTTGTTGCACCCCTAGAACAAAAGACGATCCTCATCCTTTACCTGAAGACAACACCTCCTTAGCTAAATCTGCTAATACAATATCATCCTACAAACCTACGGAGGCACTAGGAAGCCCAGAATTCCCCTGCTCCAAAGTCGGAGAATTATCCTTAACAACAATTGCCTACTCTAGCCCTGTATCAACAATTGCCTGCTCCAGCCCTGTATCCATACCAGTGACCCTAGTAGAAATCTCAGCAGGAATCCCCTCCTCCAAGGCTTGAGTCTCCAAGACCTCAAAGTGGTTGAATCCCTGATCGCTTTGTCTATCCTTATAGGCCCTCTTCCTCCCTTTAGCCCTTGGCTTAACAGGAATAAAGCCATCCTTATCAGGCGCACCCTCAAGCACAGGGGCCTTTCCCTTATCCCCCTTCTCCACCAAAGCCACAGATGAAGGAGGAGAAGAAACCCCAGCCGCATTAGGCACCCGAGGACATGGGTGTTGAAGGTGTCCATACTCATGACAAAAATGACAGTGAAAAAGAAGGGACTCATAATCTAACTGTTGAACCCATGAGGCAGAGCCAAGACAAATTTCTAAAGAATCCGGCAACGGATTATTTAAGTCAATTTCAACACAAATACGAGCATAAGAGAATACCTTTTTATCGAGAGTATTCTGAGTAATGGCTGTCAGCGTCCCCAACAAAGCAGCAATCCAATGCAGAATATCCTCCCTCCAAAACTCCAATAGCAGCCATGGCAGATAGACCCAAATAGGAACCCGTGAAGGCAGATCCTCTGCCGCATTAAATCATCCATGCCAAGGCTTCATTAACAAGCCAACATGATTGTAAAAATATGGCCCTCCCTCAAAAACTTGATTACGATCCGAAATGCAAGAAAAATCCACCATGAAATAGCCATTCGCAGCCACCAAAATTTCAAAATCACCTTCAACCTGCCAAGACTGATGAATCTAGGACTCCAAAGCCAAGAGAGAGACCCAAATACCCAAAAACTTACAAATTAGAACATGTTGGCTCCAATAATAAATGTCCTCTTGCACCAATTTAGGAGAAATAACCAAGACGGGATGATCATGAGTCTGCGACAAACATCCATTTACTTTCTTAAGCTTAGAACTCTCACCCACAAAAGAGGAATATGTCCCCCGTGCATGCATGTCCACAGAAAATCCCTCAAACGGCTTCACACCAGCAGGCACTAGGCTTTGAGAAGCCCCTGCCATTCTACCGCACCCAAATTTAAACCCAGCTCCAGACCTCCCACACTGGTCCAGCACCAAATCCACCCAACACAAGCCCCCTTCTCACACTTCCCCAGCACCTCAAAACCACAACACAACACACCTAACCTCAGGCCAACCAAACCCAACGCCCCACTCCAAATAGCAACGCACAAGCACAAAAATGAAAATCACTTCCTTTCATTATTATCATGATACTTGATTTGCATCAAATTCCTTATTATCATGATAGCAATTCATTTGATGTGATATAGTATTAAAGATCTAATGAAGCATTAGAATATGTTCGAGTAATTTTCTTATTATACATGTTTCAAATGCTCCATGACACCTTTTATCAAGTTTGAAGAAGTATCATTAATAACATGCTCTACTTCCTTTCTTTATTATTGTGATACTCGATTTTCCTCCTTAAATTTTGATAGTTTTATATAAGCATAGCCAGTCTTCTATAATCAACACTTGTAAGCGCACAAGCACACCATAGAGTAGAGCAACATAAGGCATATTCATGCCAAGATAAAGCATCCCAAACCTATTCTACATGCATAAGCACAAGAGTGAGTTAAACATTATTCAAGCACAAAAGTACAATCACTAAGTAGGCCTCTAACAATTAGAGTAGTGTTGATCTAACAAGAAAATTCAAATCTCAAATCTCATTTATTGAGTGCAATCTACATCATAATGTCAAGCATCATCCATATATTTTTGACAAATAAAACTAAACCATTTTTAACCCTCTAATTTTATCAATTTCAACCAATCTCAACTTTATATTAATTTAAGATCTAATTTCAATTATTAATTGTATACATTTAAATTATAAAATATGTTTATTTCACTACACATGCAAATTAGTTCTTGAAATTATTTTGTATTTCGTAAGTTAAAGACTTTGTTAGTCCCTGTAAAGGCGGAGACTAATGTTTTCGTATCAACTTTTCCTTATTTGTTTGCATTGGTAGTTGTGCTTTCGAAAATCTTAAATGCCAAGTCTAATGTTTGTTGGGTCATGAGAATTATTTTTCTTAAAAAAGTTAAAAGCATGGATTTCTGATTGGACTGTTCAATTTTTTCCAAGAAACAAAATAATTTTCAATTTGTAAAATTCCATGAAAAAACAGACCAATGGTAGAGAAGGTAGGATAAAAATCAATCTGAATGGCTAAGGTTCAACGGCTAGTTTCATAGGGTTTTCATTTCTAAAATTTTTGGTAAGAGGCATGAGAACATTGAAGGATTCTTCGACTCTACTGTACAAGATTGATTGGAAGAATCGTTGAATATTGGTCCTCTTTGCTGACCATTACCCTTTTTTTGGGGGTGTCTGCTATGTATTTGTTGGGCATTTGATATATTGGCGATGTATATGTTGAGGGAAAAGTATGTCCACCTGCTAAGCCTGTAAGGCATTATATGAAGCATTAAACAGTCAGCACATAATTTCAAGTATTTGGTTTCGAATAAGTTTAAATTCTTTAACATCAGCCTATGACTATATGCTGTTGTTGATTGGTGGTAAATGTGAGAGAGTTCAATATGCAAGAAAAGTCAACAAAGACAAAAAGGGTTTTTTTTCTAAAGGTATTGCATTTTCCAATTTAATGCCTTGTTTTCTAAGGTAGTCATGTTTAACAGATTCAAAATAACATTATTCAAAGGCACTCTATATATGTTTTATTCTCTGAGTTCATGATTAAAGAGTGATAAGTAGTTTTGAAAGTGATGAGAGAATCACAAATCTACAGAGGCAGTGGCAAATTTTATTTGGTTTGTTGCAATTTGGATGTATGCAAATATAAGAATTTTGGTTGTTTTGTTTATAAATTATTTTTGTGTTACATCTCGATTGTATAGCTACTATGTATTAGTATTGCATAGAGTTATACGATTGTAAAAAGGTCTGAGAGTGAATAAAGTATGTTGTTCCTTGTTATCAATATGAGTGTTTTCACATTTGATGTTGTCTCATGTAATGTTGCTTCAATTAATGTTATCCTTGATGAATGTTGCATGCAAAGTTCTTGAGTAATGAGTATTCTGACTCTTGAGATGTTTATATATATAATGTTTATGTTGTGAACATATGACTTCTGAAAGCATGTGTCAATGGATGCAAGTATATGAACCATTCCTTCAGACGGAGGGGAAGTATCACTCGGGAGAGGAGCTTGGTCAGTTAACCGGTAAAGTGAACTATCTAAGCATACACACACATCACTTTAGATTGAGTGAACTGAGTCACTTATGTTGGTTCTAGATAAGTCATCTGTAACTTGTATATTAGCATTAGGAGTCTTGTCTACTTCTTTACGCTTTTATAAGTGATATTTATCTGTATATCTGTCTCGTTGTATTATGATCATTATGATGGTTACGTGAATGAATGTAAGTGAATAGGGAGTGGAAATACATACATACATATTGTATATACACATATCCATATGTATATACATATCAATACAGGCGTATGATTGGCAGATGGATATGCTCATACAGATGCATCAATATGGTATACCTACACATACATGTACATTGAGGTATATACATGTATATATGCACACAACCTATTATATGTTGATATTAATAATATCATATTATTATTCCCTGACAATTTACATAACATGTATATATATATATATACATATTGAATATGTTGACTGGCTTATGATATGTTTACGGAATGATATATATATATTGGATATGCTAACTGGCTTACAATATGTTTACGGAATGATATATGTATGTATGTAAATATATATATTATATGTTATATACACATATATATTACATGAAGTATATATATATATATATATATATATATATACTTTAATAAATATTTAATATTTTAATCTCATAATGGAAATCAAATTATTTTCCACATTGATTTAATATTAACCTTCAACTATGGAAATTGGGTTCAAAAATACCTAGCCGATTATTAATCATCAAACTTGGAAATCGAATGAATTGAAATATTGTCTTTGGCATGGGAAATAAAAATACATCAATCTCCAATATGGTGGAAATCAAAATATTTCACATACTATCTTTTGAACTTTGGAAATAAAATGAAATTGACGGTTGAGGAATACACACACATCCAATTCATACGCGCAGGTGAAGACCAAGTCACCTAGAAATTGCAATGCAACCTGTAGCCTGTCAATTAAGCCAAATTAATAGGCTATGTGGACAGTAAATATCAATGGACTTTTTCACTATGCATTTTCTACCCGCCAGATTATGAAATTGGCGCCATATCTGGAACGAAACCTGTAGGTGTCGATTCTGTATATTTTACCATGTGCAAATGGAAATAGTCTATGTTCTACTATCAATCAATGGAAGTCGACTCACCTCTTTGAAGTTGAGTATGGAATTAAAATCACGCTACTTATTAAATTGAATTATTCAAATTTCAGTGCTGGCAATTAACATGCCTTTGGAAGTGGAATTCGATGGGGGTTGAGACTCTATAAATAGTCGCCCAATCCTTTATTCATCACTTACTTTATTTTTGGAGAACTTATCTTTTGAGAACTTATTTCTATAGAGCAATCACTCTATTTTTCTGAGAAATGTATTATCCTAAGAGTTGAGTTTAGTGTGAAATTACCAATTCTTCATTATTAAATTACCAGAGATTCATATCTTTAATCAGCTGCAACCATTACCAGTCTAATTATTCATTTATGAGTGCTTAATCCTAAGTGAGAAAAGTAGTAATTTGTGAGGGAATTGCCAATTGTTGGAAGTGTCGGAAGTGCTATGAGAATAGGCTGAGACATCATCATTTGGAGAAAAGCTAAATACCATGCATGAGATATTCTTCTACTATCAATTTCAAAAGTAAATCTTAAAATATTTCTAGAAATTGTGTTGATTGTCTATGCATAGATAGGGAATTGCTTCATGAATGGTATTGTTGTTGTGTATTGAAAGTGGGTTGTTTTATGAACTGTATATTTGTTTGCACATAGGGAGAAAATGGTTTAAAGGATAAAAGATGCATACTTGTTGTGTTTTGCATTAATTATATGATCTCCATATAAGGAGAATATGGATGTAATAGTTACTATATACTAGGACTAAAATGAGGACAGGAGTCAAGTAAATTCTATTAGTTTAAGTTATTAGGTTAACTAAGATAAGTTTTACTCCTAGGATAAAGATTTTCAGTATAGGAGGGATTAAGTGAATTACTACTTGTGTTGATTCATTTCTAGCAGTTAGTATGTTGTAGGTTAGTCTGGGATGACATATTATCCAGTGAAGGACCACACCTATGCATAGTATAAGATAGCCTTAAGTCAAATCGGCCCTAAGTAGTGTTTATGATAGATGACCTTCATTCAAAGAACTAAATGAGAACACTTTGGCCAAAGTAGTGCAATGTACAACATCCACTTAGACTATGTGATGCTTGAGACTATACTGTCAATTCATCGTGATCCTTTATGCTAGTTCGGAATTGTGAAGTAGCAAGGTTCTAGCTGTGTAGGACGTTGCACTATGCTTAGTTGGTTAACATCAGTTACCCAACCAATCTCTTCGTCGAAGGGAGGGCCATCTATCGAATGATAGATGTGCGCGGGACTACATTATAAGTTTGTGGTTGGCAGAAAAGCGCCCGAATGATGCTTCTCCTCCATAGCAGGCGACTGAAGAACCAAGATTTGAAAGGGAAGATCCTGGACCGTCTTACTACTATTTGTTCTAAAGCTCATTGGAGCTATGTTAGTTAAGGTATGGATTCTTGTCACTTGTACTTGTGAAATTAATATAACGAAATAGAATCTTTATTGTAATTTGATATGGCATCTTGTTCATGTTTTATCAATAAAGAAAAGAAAAATTTTATTGCAATGTCATGTTGGCACGTTTACTTACTCGTATGATGTAAATTATGAAATCTTTACTTTACCAAAGGGTTGGCACATTACATTTTGGATTCATTGAAGGGTTGGTTATAAAGACCTTAACAAGAAATTAAAGATATGGAGGGTTGCCAGTTTATGTTGTTTGGTTTTGGAATAGGAGATATAGGGGGAATACGAGTTTAGATTTTGTTATATGTTAAAAGTTGCAGTTTTATTTATTGTGGGGTTTGTTATTTTTTGTATGCATTGGAGTAATAAGGAAAAATAAAGGTGTATTGTATGTAAAATGGGAAAAACTGATAAAAGAATTAAGAAGGAAAATTCTATTTTAGAAAAACTATTGGAAGTTAAACACTCTAATTATGTTTTCTAAGAACTATTGGAAGTTAAACAATCTAATTCTCAATTGATAGTAGGTATTAAGAAAGTTCAAAAGAAAAAATATGAATAATTGTGTGAAATTATTAATCTTAAAAACGAAATGGAGGATGTCCAAACAAAAAATGTTGAATTAGAAGATATATTAAAATTGTTTGAAGAAATTCAAAAAATGAATGATGATTTGGAAGAACAGTTAAAACAGTTAGAAGAGAAAAATAGATTACAGAATAATGAGATATCTAGGTTGAAGGCACAAAATGAATGTTTGAAATCAAAACCATTGGTTTGTGATGTTTCATGTAGCATAGAAGAGTTGTGTTTTTCTTTTGATACATCAATTGGTTTGTGTAATATCACGCAAGTTCTTTCTAATGAAGAGTGTGAAGATGAACATGATCATATGTTAGAATGTGAACCCTGTTAGTTATACTGAGAAAAAATCTTGGTCTCAAAATTATGCAAAGAATGGAATATTTAGGTCAAAGATTAGGTAAACATGCACAAGGAATCATAGAACCAATTGAATCAATTAGAAGGCCAAAGTATGGAGGTTTGGATTATGTCTTAGGAAAAGGGAATGATGTTATAGGTGTTATAGATTCTAACAAATTTGTTCAAAATATGCAATGTGTGCAATGTTCTCATTGTCACAAGAAAGGACATACAATGGATAGGTGTTGAGATATACATCTTTGTCACATTTGTGGTTTAACAAATCATTATGAAAAGTTGTGTTGGCATAGAGAGCAGACAAATGCAGAATGCATATGCATGAATTGTGGATGGAATGTTGGATCCGGTTGGGAAAATATTACAGGTATGTTGAAAAGGTTGTACACACATCAATGTTCATTTATCAAAGTCAAAGATAAGAGTAATCATGCAAGGTTTGGCGTTTTGCGAAGAGTGACAAATATTGTCTTCTAAGCCATCAAGAAAGTTGCAGGTTTATGGTTGAATTGTGTGACAAGTCCTTGGTTGAGATTGCAAAGTGAATGCATTGACGATTGGAGATGGCTAAAGTGTTGCAGCACATCTTTTGGAGTTTTTATTCTTCAAAATGTTCATTATGGGGGAGAGAATATGGAATAATAACCATTTTTCTTTCTCCAATGTTTATTATGGGGGAGTATGTAGGATAATAAACATTGTTAGAAATCAATTTTTTGTTAACAAGCAATTGTTCGGTTAGGTGACAGTAGTTATTTAATTCAGTTTTATATAACTTGTATAAATACACATTTATGTGAATGAGAAAGTAGCAAAGTTTATTATGTGAAATATTATTGTTTTCTGTTTGTAATTTTTATTGCCATCAAAAGGCACATGCAATGCAGCTGGCATTCATATCAAACTCAATACTCATGAAATAATTTATTTATACTAAATTGTAAACAAACGCCATTATGCAAGTTGCAGTTTCTTCCTGCCTTATTATCAAGGCTTGTGAGCAAGGTGAATTTTGTTAACCGAGCTCTTGATGCTGCTTGTCTATAAACTTCTGGTGAGAAACAAGCCTATAGAGATGGCTCGTGTTTTTCATTGACAGATAGATTATTGCATTTCTGCTCATTGCAGAGAAAGAGCAATGAATGAAACCTTCTGGTTTGTTGTTCAATATTGGTCTAAAAACTTCTAGTTTTCAATTTTAAAATCTGGGCAGCCATTATGCGACAACATGCTTCTGTTTTTAAGTCCATTCATGCATACTCACTATATTGAGAATCCATCATGTGTTGTGACATTTTACAAATGTTGTTTGCCATTTTAGATCTCTGAAAACTGATTAAATTGTGCTTCACAATTTATTTAGAGCATGGCTACTCGCAGAGCCTTTGCTCACTCATGCCTTTAAAGTGTGACTCGTCCAGACTCTAGAGTTGCTGATACCATTTGGCTTCTAGAAGTTTTTGAATGTAAATTATATTACCATTTGTTGATTTGTTTATCATCCATTTCCCCATATCCTGAGCATGTAAAATTTTGTGTTAGGGTCCATTTAAAGATTTTTAGTTAAATAGATATCTTAGGGTTGCAACCCACAATGCAAATCATGATCAGTGTCTCATTACATTGAGAATGCTCAAATTCTCAAGTTCAAAGACTTCATAATTAGTCATTTCTTTGAATCAAAGAATTTGGTTCTTTTGCAACTTTGAAACAGTAAGCATTAACATCAATGCAATCAAAATTCCCAAACTCCTAGGGATGCAATCTTCTTTAATGCTTGTTATAGTTGTCTTTTGAATCTAAGATTTTTGGATTCTGGTCTAGAGTTATGAGACTCACCAAAGCAGTCATAGAACTCCTAAGTTTGATTTCTGAGTCACCCCAAATTCTTTCAAGGACCATTGTTTGTTTATTGGATTCAATCCGTCATGGCAGAGAAACATTAGATACGTAATATGTATGCATGGAGTATGTCAGGAAACTAAATCTCTGAGCATGAAAGCTTTGAAAGTTTGTTTGGTTTTGCATATAAGGCTTCTAAAGTTTTAGAATTCATTTACTTCTTCGATGCACAATTGTGTTATGAATTCCTGGATATCTTGTACAAATCATAATAAATCTTCTGATGATTCTGAATAAATTTTATATCTCTTCCTCTTAATTTGATGCTTATATTTTTTATTTCCTTAAATAAAAATGGATCCTAAAATGGATCAGAGTCCTAGAGTTTGAACTGATCAATCGCTAATCATTTATGTTACTACTTACTAGTCATTCCTGTTTGTATATCATGACTGACCCTCTTCTATTTTCATGCCTTAGGTAACTAGCATATGAATTTTTAATCACTCTGTTAAAAATATGCCGAGGTAGCTTGCATATGAATTTTTAATCACTGTAATAAATATGCCAAGCTTCGATTTCCATATTCAATGATGTCCTCCACAACAACAATTTGTTCAGGGTTTTTTATCCCAGTAATCTTTTCAGTGATCTATGTGGCACATAGTGATGCCCTCTATACATGTCAATCACCGATGGATTCTGCATTAGTATATTGTTAGCAGATGCAGAAGCATTTCCTCATGCTTGCAACATTTGGCAGGGACTGTAGCTGCAGTGCAGCCCTTGTTCATTATTATACAATTAGTAATGTAGCCTCAAAAATGTTCCAAATATCCTCACAACACATTCGGACCTAAATTTATTTCTATCTTAGATATAACCTCTCTCCCCCTGCCTGCCCCTCTCCCTCTCCCTCTCCCCCTCTCTATATATATTCTAAACTTAGGAGAAACTTGCTTTTGACAAGATCATTTACACATTAAGCACAAAGTTTGTAGATTGGATTGTAGATTGCATTATCTCACATATTGCAATCCATACTACTGTGCTCTTGTAACTAAAGGTTTTGTTAAAAGAAAATAAATGGTCTAGGACCATCTAGGCAAGAGAATACTGAACTGACCTACCAAGGACCTTTTACACGCATGCTTTGTGAGAGATATTAAAAATGTATGTAAATAGAGAAAACAGTTACACACAATAGACCATCACCATATCTCTGGGATTGAAACAAAGACAATTCTACTTCAATTCTATAACCAATGAAACGAAAGAATTAGACAAAAATTAAAAAGACAGTCCAAATCTTTTTCAAAAAGTATGCAGATTATAGTTTTGCAGTTTGCTTTATCTGTGAGAACATATGGAGATTTCTATTTCTGTAGCTTAATTGCTTTCATGCTATTTCAGTCTTTTACATTGCTGATTTATTTCCACCACAGGTGTATGGTCAAACAGCTTGATGTAATGCAGTTTATAAACAAAAAATTTAGAAGTTCAGCGACCATAATTCAAAGTTTCAGTTATTAAAAAGTAGGAATTCGAGCTAGTGAGTTGTACATTATCCAACTCAATTCATGATCACATTCAAATTTCAATTCATTCACATTATCATCGACTATCATACCTACCAAACACCAATTCATTTTGCACTGTCGCCATACTCTGTAACATCCTTCCACATCAAACCACTCATTTAGTCTTGTGCAATCATTCATTACATTCACACAACACTTCATTTGTTTTGTATTATTTTATCGTCGACAAACTGCGCTTTCTATTTGTTCTACTGATCCAATAAATGAGCTACAACCCGAATCTTCATTTCATACGAAAAAAATTCAACTCTCATCGCCTTAAAATCACCTACACTGATGCTTTCAGCTCTCTGACAATACACTGACTTAGCTTCTCCGCATTTTCAACTCTGCAATGCAGAAAACATTCATTTGCTAAAACTGTGTTAAAAAATGTCCAGCTCAAATCATAATTCTACTTATCTAAAAGTTATGTACATAAAAATCTCAGAGAAGATATGAATGAATGTGTAAGTGATCTATCTCAGAGATGTAGATTGTGAATAGGCATTCCAGAAAGATGAAACAGTCTGCTAGCTTCTATCAAAGAAGTGGTGTCCTTTGCTAACTGTTGCTACTAGGTGTCAATGTGTATAGTTAATTCTGACACCGAAAGACGTTTCTCCACCCAGCAACGGCAACTCCTCAAATTTACTTAGGGCACTGCCCATTGACCCTGCAAGGAAAGGAGCAGAGTAACAAGAGGAAATCGTTCCTTCCTGATTACATTTTTTCCTTTGTTGACAGTAATTTTGGGAAAAGAATGTGGCTGAACGTCTCAGTTCTTTGTATAAATGAGGTTATGTAGGGCATAGAATCTGTGGGAATAAAAAAGAAGGTATCATGCAGTACAGGGTAGAATTGTTGGGGATATGCAGCCTATATGATCTGATAATATGCAACGGAATAAAAGTTTGGCCAAGCTCAAGGAACATTACTTGTCACACTTACAATGGGCAAAGGGTGGTGGATTATCTTATCTATTCAAAGAATCTTATGACAAGGTTAACAGGAGTAGAGGTGAGGGACTACACCATAGAAATGAAAACAGATCACAATCCAATATAGGTAAAGATCAGCATGCAGAAAGCACTCAGCACCAAGATAGGGTGCAACAAAATCAAAAGAAGAGACTACTCAAGGCACAATCCTCTTGACACAGGAAAACCACAAAAAAAATTTAACAATACTTAAAAACAACTGCAAGAAACAGAAGATATTGGGATGGTCAATACAAACAAGAAAACAATAGGCAGCAACAAATTGACTTCAATAATCCACAAGGCTTTCAGTTTGTGCAAAAAGTCTAGGCCTAAGGGAGGCAACAAAAATAGCTTTCTGGTGAATCCATGGTATGATGAAGACTGCAAGGCAGCAAAGAGAATTGTCAAAATTAGGAAAAATAAGAGTCTAAAAAGCTAGTGAGATTGAAAAAAGAGGATTACATGCAAATAAGATGGAAAGAGCTGATTTTTCTTGGGAGACACAACCCAAGGGGCTTTTGGAAAGAATTGCAACAACAAAACACAACTAAAATGAGCATTATCACAGATTCACAATGGCTGGAATATGCAAAACTGTTTATGAGAGAGTGCAAAACAAAGACATCCCTCCCGTGATCAATTCAATGGCTAAACTCTTCTCCACCAAAGACATTAAAGAAGGAATTAAAAAGCTTGCAGTGGATAAAGCAAGGGACATAGATAGCTTACAAGCATAATACATAAAATGGGGGCATGGAAGCCCTCACATCCCACATCTTTTAAGAACATTCGATGGGGTTATTCAGAACGGCTTTCCAGCAAATTGGATGACTAGTGTCATCATCCCCTTGCTCAAAAGTGGCAATGTCAACTACTACTCAAACTACTACACTATAATGATCAACCTTCTCTTCAGAAAACTCTTCGGGAGCATGATAGAGCGTTGAATCAGTATTTGGGAAAGAAACGAGGGAAAGAGTGCTAAAGGGCAAGTGGGCTTTAGACCAAAACACTCTACCATTGATCATTGCATTACCCTAGACACTTGATTGAGAAGGTATTGTGTAGATAGAGAGGAGAGGTCTTTTTTTGCTTCATTGACTCCACGAAAGCATTTGACACTATCCTTAAGAGCAAATTATAGAGTAGAATGGAAGAGTTGGGAATTCTAGAAAAGTATAGGGTTGTTGTTCATAGGTTGTATGATCAAGTCCAAGCCAAAATTAGAACCAAGCAAAGATTATCAAAATGTTTTGGGAGTGACATTGGGGTCAAACAGGGTTGCCTATTATCTCCTACGCTATTTGGGTTGTACATTGGCAAATTAGAGGAGTGGATAGACAAGTTTGGTGGTGGGGGTGTTCACTTGACCAGCTATCCAATAAAGTTGCTTCTATATGCAGATGATCTTATTTTAATGGCAAAAACAGCACACAATTTGAGGGAACACTTGAAAGCTCTAGAATTGTTTTGCCAAAAGGTTGAGATGCAAGTGAACACTAGCAAAACTAAGGCCATGATCTTCACCTTGAAGAGAAGAAGGTCCATATGGAATTTGTCTTCGAAGGTACAAGTGTTTAACGATTATAAATATCTTGGTCATGATTTCCACAATAAGCTCAGCTGGGAGACATTTAGAGCAAAACGGATACAAGAAGGATGGAAAATATTATTCTCATTGCAAAATAGATGTAGAAGATCTGAATTGTGGGATTGGAAAACTAAGAAAACTCTTTTTGGGTTGTTAGTGGTGCCGGTGGTGCTATATGGGTAGTGAAGTTTGGCATGGCAACACATCAACAATGAAGTGGTGACAAATAGAGAGATTACAAAAGCATCTAATCACAAGTAGCTTCAAAATAAAGTCATCAATTCCCTACAAGATTGCCTTAACTAAAGCTGGCTGGCGCATTTCCTGTGGAGACATTGACAATGATCCAGTTGCTAAGTTATTTAAAGAGGTTACAGAAAAAGCTGCCCCATTGGCCCAAAATGGTGGCAAAAGAGAAATTAGATAGAACGAAGAGCATGTGGATGAAACAAAATGACAAGTGCATGAATAAGTGGGGTATTAGCATTAAAGAGTGCCCAAATAACAATACGGCAATTAAAATGTATGTGCAAGAAAAAGTCAAAAAAAACATGTGGACAAGGCAACTTGGGAGGAAAAAAGAATACTATATCAAGTATTTCAATCCTTCATATGACTATGAACAAAAGAACTATATAGCAGCGGAAATAAAATGGAAAGCAAAAATGTTAATAGCTCAACTAAGAACTAGTTTGCACTAGCCTAGGTGTGAAACTGGAAGGTGGACAGTACCTAAAAAAGAGTGGACAAATAGAATATGTTGTTTTTGTACTTTGGAGCTAATGGAGACGGGATGACACTACATCATGAAATATCCGGCTTACATGGATATTTGGACCAATTACACCGAGATTTTAAATGTAGGCTCCTTGAGTAACCTATTTGAAGAAGAAAGAATAACAAGAAGTGCAGATTACTTGATTAAGATATGCAGAAGATTTAGTGTGATGTCCCCAATTCAAGCCATGTGGCTTAACGATACATGGGCTGTCCTTTCCTTGGATTACCCAAGAGGAAGAGGATGTAGAACATTATTGGATAAGTGTGGAGTCTTTGGCTTGTATCATATTCTATTCTTAAGTTGTGGGCACGTCTTTTTATGCAACTTAAGTGATTCCTAGCCTAATATTACATTCTTAAGTTGTGGGCACGTCTTTACATGCAACTTAAGTGACTCTTAACCTAAAGACTTATTATTTCCCCTTTTTGAGTTTAATGACTTAAGAGGCATGTACTTTAAATGATTTTTATTAAACATGTACAAAAAGGGTCAAAGGGACATTGGAAAATAAGGAGGCCTATTGGCTCATTTTTGAAGGTTTTATTTGGAGCATTGGATTGGGGTTGCAATGAAACTATAGCTGAGATTAGATCATTCTTTTGGGAGTCATTATATAACATCTTAGGGTTCTTTTGGAGCTCATTATGCTATCAGGTTTTCTCTATTGCTGCTGCAATGTTTGGCTTAAGGTCTGAAAACCGAGTACCCCTGGTTTTGGAGAGACATGCGGGATCCCCCTAGTCAGAAGGGTGTGTTTCGGTGTAAGGGCTTTGGTCTGTGCTGCCCTAGCACATCATTTTCAGAGCTGGATTTTGTTAATAGGTTTGGAGGCCATTTTGGAATGTGAGTTTAAAAATGCCAGGAACAGATTTGGATTATCTACAGCCATGTACTCCTGTTCCTGAGCATTATTGAAGCTAATAAAAGAAAGGACAAGTGGGACAGACCCAGCGCTGGTTTACTGGGGTTTTGGCAAAGGCAGCTAGGGTTTGAAAATATTTCTGAAATATTTGTGCCTAAATCTGCATACTGTTAATCTTATTTATCTCAGATAATTATGGAAAAATCAATGTAAGCTATTTCTGAAATTTCTGGGCAGTTTTTATTGTGTTTTCTGTAACTTTTGATATTCAGAAATATTCAGAAATTTCTATTAATTAACAGAAAAATATTCTGAGCATAGACCTGAGCTTGTTGAAAATAAAATTTCAGAATTTTTTATTGCATATTTTTGGAGATTTTGTGTTTTTTCCATTATCCCTATTAGGGAAATTTCATCTAGGATCCAAAAGGAAAGGGAGATCCAGTAGGCACGGTGTTAGTGGTCTGCTTGTTTTGGGCTGTTGTGCTTATCCGTTCTTGCTGGTGATCCATGGGCCCCATAGGCTATTTGGCCTTATGGACATTATTAAAAACCTCATTCATTCATTCTTTCTTTGTGCCAGGGAGGTATAATTTGGAGAATGACTTTGTCATTGATATAGGCGTGTTATATGCCAGGCAGGCTTAAAACCCCCACTTAGGCTGCACAATAAATCAAGAGGCTAAGTGCCTCACTGAAGAGGCCACAGTTTGAATGACTGCCTTCAATGTTTAGGCTTTATATCATTTGTGTGGGTAAATTCTGTTATGCTACTACCATTATAAATTGGTCCATCACATTAAAAAGTATTGTTATTTTGTGATCGGAAGCATGTGTAAAATGTGATGTCCCCGAATTCGTCTTTTGGGGTAGAAATGATTCAAGTTCAATGCTTATTGTGGAATGTTCTGTGCCGGGCAAGCTTTAGTCGTCTCTTGAGAGAGGCTACAATAAATTAAAACATTGTTAAGTGTCTCATTAAAGATGTTCTGGTTTGGATTTACATTAATGGCTAACATGATTTGATCTCAGTAATTCTCCGTCACAAAATAAATTCACCAGTCCCCCTCCATAGAACCATTGCATTTGCTTTTATTGGCAATTTATTTTTGGAATGTAAAGCATTGCATTCACTTGCTTGGCAATTTATTTTTGGAATGTAAAGCATTGCATTCACTTGGGTTTTAAATGATTAATTATTTCCCATACCTAGGATTTTAGAATCAGAGAAAATAGGGTTGCATCAATGACCCTGGTTTGGTATAATACGATTTAGTTCACTAATGCTCTGGTGCAAATTCTTCTACATGGAACTGTTGCCTTCACTTGCTTGGTAATTTATTGTCCATGAGTAAAACACTACACTTGCTAAGGTTTAGAACAACACATCATTTCACCGAATACCTAAGACATCGCATCCACCAAAAAGCTTCACCAATTACTGAACAACCTTTTGGTTACAGTTCACAAGTAACTAGGTTGACGTGTTGACTGTTGGGAACTAACTTCTTTCCAGTACGAACATGGCTTTGCTTAGAGGTGCTAGTTTCCTCTACAGGTTGCTATGTGACTACTATAAATATGCAACAGAGAAAGGCCATAAAAAAATGGCTGATTATTGCAATTGGTCATAAAAAAGATGAGTTAATATATAAAGTTAAAAATCTGGCCAAAACAACTTAAGAATAAAATCTAAATTATTTCATATTTCTAGGGTTTTAGAATCAACAAAATACAAGAAGAAATATAAAGAAAGCTCTAGCCTTTGGAAGGGCAAGGGTGCTGTCCAAACTATCCAACTCGGCCCAAGAACTTTCGCAGTCAGCAAGTCACTAAGGGAATAGAGCTGAGAAGGATAGTCTTGAAAGCAAACCAGCAGCATCTATTCAGTTAAAAGAGAGGTCTTTTTGCTGTAAAATGGAAAAAGGTCTTTACTTCTCGCAATTAGTATTTGATCACTGAATTTTTGAAAATATAAATTCTGCTTTGAGACTTGCAGTCTTGTATAATTTTCTTTAGGCGTTATAAATAAATATATAAAAAATGCATTTATACAAGTTTTTATCCAAAAATAAAATAAAAACGGAAAATCATTCTGAATTAGCAATGTCTGAGGTGATCAAATGATAAGAGAGCATAAGCCCATATGGTCTTGCCAAGATAACACAAGTACTACTGTTCTTGAAAGAAATGACAAATAATCCCACAACAGTGTGGCATTAGAATGATGGATGAGAAGCATATTTCCATCACACATGCCATTCCTAAGGAAGGAGGGGTTCTTCTTGAAAGGAATCACTCAAAGGGGGTGAACCCAGCCGAACGCTAGGAGTGCACACAGGAGTCCAAAAGTGCAGGGAGCCAATGGAACGGTGACCTGAGACTACTCTCCTCAGGAGTGAAGAAGAGGAGCCCTGCTGCCATGTCTTGAGGAGGTAAGCATGGTTTTCTTCATGGACTCTAGGAGTGAAGTAGAGTACCTCCTCGAAGGGGGTGAACCCAGCCGAATGCACACAGGAGTCCAAAAGTGCAAGGAGCCAATGGAACGGTGACCTGGGACTCCTCTCCTTAGGGGTGAAGATGAGTAGCCCTGCTGCCATGTCTTGAGGAGGTAAGCATGGTATTCTTCATGGACTCTAGGAGTGAAGTAGAGTACCTCCGCCACTACCAAAGGAAGTGGGGCCATGGAGTGAGCTTAGAGTCCCAAACCCTATGAAGTGGATTAACAAGGCCAGCATTGGTCGGTCCCAAGGCATGTTGCTAAGGGGACTAAGTGTTGGAACTCATCCATGGGGGTGAGGTAAAAAGAGGGATGGAGATGGGCAAGCCAATGCCATGGAGCTAAGAGGAATCCTAGAGCACGGTGCAAAGCACGTGCACTCCCAACAAAGAAGTATGGGGTGTTGCCTAGGGTGCTCGCCTAGGTCAGCTAGAAGATGGAGCTCGAAGCGGCTCTAGGATTTCATAGTCCCAAGGAGAGTGGGGACAGCCCAGAAGTGGGATGGGGTCTCAAAGGAAGTGCTCAAGAACAGCTGAGCTGGGTGTGGAGCTCATGAAGGAGTCAAGGTGACATTGGAGGTGTGGGGCTGAACTGGAAGTGCATGTAGTCGCAGTACTCAAGAAGGAAGCCGAAGGGAATGGAGATGAGGTCCAATGCCCAAAATTGGGGCAAAGCATGGAAGGAACTTGAGGGGTTTGAGTTGGCACACACAGGAGCAAAAGTGAGGGTGTTCCACAGAGCAAGAAGATTAGCAAGTCACATGGGGTCAAGAGACAATGTAGGGGGCTAAGGTGTGTAATGGGGCTTGGGCACAACAAGGGGATGCAAAGTGGACAAGGAGACCAGTTTTGGGAGCTAGCCATGCCAATATTTGGAGTGGAAGCCAAATGGTGTTTTGGGTGCCGAGTAGGTCCAATTTGGAATACTAGGGTCAAGGAGTGGCGTTGGACACGCTAGTGGCATGCAAGGTGAAAAAGGGGCTCAAGGAGTCCTGCCAACCAATACAAGGAAGTAACTCGATGAGGAGTGGGTCAGAGTATTGGTGCTAGGAGTTGAGAGGGACTGAAGGGGAAGCCTACCAACATGCGTATGTTGGAAGGTTGGAGCAAGGGTGCTTGGGGAGTATGCCAGGTGGAAGAGTGGAAGGACCTAGGGTCGAGTACCGAATTGGGATTGGACTTGGAGTTCCACTAGAGCAAGAGATGGCTAAGTAGGTAGTCCAAGTCTTATGGGGGACATGAGGGAAAAAGTTTGGAGTACCATGAGAGACTATACAAGGTGCAGCAGCAATCCAATAAAGTGGACTAAGAGAAGAATGTTGGGGGCATGGTGTCAAGGAGTGCCAAGGGCATGGAGTCAAGGAGCGCCAAGGATGCAGAGGTGGGTTGAGAGCTCCTTTGATACGCAATGGAGTTGATATCAAAGTATGGAGTTGAGTGTTAGGGACACACCGGAGTTGGAAGAAGGCTTTGCGAGAAGAGTTTGCATGTGTGCTATTCTGCAATGCATGTGCAAAAGTCAGAGACTTTAAGTGGATCCGTAGAGTTGGTGGAAGGCATAGTCTAGAGGCAAGAAAGGGCTAGTTTGCAACAGGAACCACGAGTATGGTCTGTCAATACCGCACAGGGATTGGATCTTTTTGAAGAAAAAGTTCAGCCAATAATTAAAGACTAAATTTTTACAGTCCATAATATTAGTTTGAATATTTTTTTCTCTAGGTATCATAACTAATGTTTTTCTTCTCTTGCTCTCTATGATACCCATCTTATCAAGATAGATAAGTAAAGACATTAAATTTCTATAGTCCATAATATTAATTTGAGGTATTTTTCTCCTCTTGTTCTCTACAATCGAATGATGGATTATGAAGTGTGGATTATGGAGTGTGGATTATAGAATGTGATCTGAATTATTGATGGAAAAAGGTTTGCGGAGTCTAGATAAAAATGTGATCAAGATAATGTTAAATTTAAAGAGAGGGGCATCAGAAAGACTGCCACAGAAGAGGATCAATAAATCAATGTTTCAGACCAATTTTTTTGGGTCCACAATCATGAATCCATGATTAAGGAAGCCACATTCATCCTGATTATGGACCACAAAGCGAAGTGGGATATGTCAATTCTTTTGATCTACTTGTGTGGCAATCTCTCCAGAATAGGGAAAATCTATAACGTAAATTTTTTGAAGATTTGCCTAAAATGCGAAAAAAGCAGCTTTTCCCCAAATCCACATCATTTAAAGAATATCATTTATTCACCAGCATAATTTTGGATCATTAAAAATGAGGATATACACAACTCGTAAAAGTCCATAAGATGTGAGCGTATGATCTGATCTTGTCTTCCTACCAACACCAAATACAATTATCATTTTTGTCAAAAACAAACTTGATTCATCTCATGCACTCGATTAACATTGTCATACGACTGACTCAACAAAAACTTTATAAAAGCAAGAACCATTATGGCATTATTGTGGCCTGCCAAACGAAACAAAAATAGTGTGAAATGAATAGAGATAAAACGAGAGTAAGGATTTAAAGTTTGGTATAAGGGGCAAAATGCATACCTTAGTGTTTAGGCATTAGCGGTAGAAGTGGGAGGAAGGAGACGCTCATCTGGATCGTAAGTGGGATCGAGAGAGGCGTCAATGGCTTCCCTCCCTTTGTCCAGACATGGCTTGCAGGCCAGCTCTATGGCCACCCATCCCACTATCACTGCTGCTATCGCTATTACTGCTGTTATTAGCGCCCCCATTTCCCAGATCTGATCCTTCTTACTTGGATTGATATCCTTCTTGCATTCGCTTCTATTATCATGCACCCAAAGAAACAAGATCCGCCAATCCTACACTTTTGATCTCTGTCTTCGCAAATATTTATAAACCCCTTCACATAGAAAACAGAAACAAAAGCATTAACCCGATATTTTCCAGCTGGGGACGCCTACCTGGATCGCCCTCCTCCAAGGATCGAGATGTCTCAATGTCACAGCACTATCGTGCCTGTAGCTTTTACATGTTTGACTTATAATCATGGTTATTCTTAGATTTTTTTTAAAAACCATGGGTGACCATAATGCTTCTTGTATTCCTTGAGATGAAAGTTGCCCGCTTTGGTGTATTTTCTATCAAGGTCTGGTTAATTTAGTTGGGTGTTAATTTTCGTTGTTTATTTTGTGGAAGAGACTCTCAAGTAAATTTTTTTTTTTTTTTCTAGTTTAGAATATGTGTAATTGGATTGTGTATTTTTTTTTCCATGATATATGATTATTTTAGAAGATTGGTCGATAATGTTATAATTCTTTAAAAGATTGGTTCATAATGTTATATGATATATGTTTGTGATTAGTTGCAATCATCTCAACCACCTTTGTCATCTTTTAAAATCCAAAGACCAAGGTACTTATGGATGGTTAAATAATGAAATTTTATGTCATGCTTTAGTCATTTCTCCTATTTGTGACACTCAAATCCCTTGTTGAAAAAGAAAATGAGGAGAGTGTGATTACTAGTTGGGAGCTTATTTTTAATGGTAAGGATATTCTTCATGTCCATGGAAAGCTAGATAGTTGTGAGCCTCCTCCACCTGCTAGTACTTAGCTCTTACCATTTAGTATCCTTGTTTCTTTTCTTGTCTTTGGAATTATTGTTTAAGGTTGGCCTTGCTTAGACTTTGAGGTGTAACTTTCTTCCACCCACTCTCTCATGGTCATGTGTAACATAAATCTTCATATAAAATAATACAATTATTTATCGTCACTTGCATTGTGTGCCCTTAGAATTCCATTTAGTATAATCTTATGAATGGTAAATTTGTACTATTTTTAACTTGTGTGTGGTGAAAAATGTGTCTTCAGAAGAAGAAATTTCATGAAAACAATAATTTTAACCCCATTACTTGGATTAAGTTCAAGGGATATTGCAATCAAGAGGTTTTCCTATTGAGATAGGTTTTTGGGTTTCTAGCCTCATTCTTTTGCATTAATTTTATTTAAATAAATATTTCTTATCATGAAGGTTTATAAAATTGAATACTATTGTGCCCAATCAAAAATTTTGCTTCATTAAGGCATTTTGTAAAGAATTGTCAAAGTCTTGTAAAATTTTTGTCAAAAGTCGAAGTTTCTAAAAATAGAAATTTTCTATTTTTAGAAAGTTTCTAAAAATAGACTTGATTCAGAGTTTTCTAAGTTTGTTGTCAAATGGATGTTGGCAAAACTTTCTAAAATATAGAAAGTTTCTAAAAATAGAATCTTTGTTTGGAGGGCTCTAACTGATTTTGATTGGTTGAAAATACTTCCCAATCAGGCTGGTCTGGTCAGAATTGTCAAATGGTCAAAATTTCTTTGGTGGGTTAATTTTATTTTTTCAGAAGGCAAAGCACAAGCTCCAAGGTCATTAATGGAGGATTATCTACTACTAGGTATCAGATTTGAAGTCTCAAATGTTGTGCAGGCAATGCCATAATGTCAACGATCAAGAAAAGGTGAAGTTCACGTGAAACAGAGACAAATCCAGAAATGGTGAAATTTATAAAAAAATCTAACCCTGGGATGTCTAGGTGCCCCTGGCTGACAAGGGCGCCTAGAATTTGGTGCCTTAGTCATTTTTTGGCTTTCATCATTCGTTGTTCAAAACGGTGAATCTTGCCCATTAGTAACCTTCAGTCACCCAAAAAAATAGGATAAAAGCAACATTAGAGGCTGAGAAAAGCTAGCAAACATATCGCTAAGGTTCAGATAGGTTTGTATGCTCTTTGTAATGATTTTTGGCTTTGATTGTGTGAGAATTTTTGCATCAATGTTTCGGATCACACTCCATGATCCATCATGGAGTGTGATCCGAAACATTGATGCAAAAATTCTCACACAATCAAAGCCAGAAATCATTGCAAAGAACATTATGGATTGTGGAAACTTGATATCATTAATAGGTTAGTATGCTCAACATCTGGATGTAGGTGTCTGTTGTCTCGCGGAAATCAATGATCAAAAGACGCAGTTGGCAAAGGCAGAGATCAAGGATGAAAAAAAGATGAAAATCATTGAAATTTGGCTAAGTCATGGGATGCTAGGTGCCCATGTCAGCCAGGGGCGCCTGGGTTTTCAACACTTAGAATATTTTTGACCCTGACATGCCTTCTTTCCAGTTCAGCCTTTGTTGGTCACTTCAGTGGTCTGCAATCATGATTAGATGATGAAGCTGGGGATCACTTCAATAGTGGTCAAACATGAGATTGTCATGGTCAAACATATTTTATCAATTGGCAATACCAGATTGTTGGCTCGTCAAAGTCAGAGGCAAGCCTTGTCGGAAGCAAAAGTCAGCAAAATTTGAAAAAAATTGAAGAAAATGGCTAACACTGGAGAGCTACAAAGGAGGAATTCACCATTGCATGTGTAAACGGACTCATATTTTTACATACAATTTTTTTATCTTCATGGATAGACTTCAAAATTTTAGGGCTTTCATGAAGAAAGTGCTTTTTTGTCCTAAAACTCTATTTAAGCAAGCTTTTGGTTTGCATCTGAAGGAGGAAAGATCGAATTTTATTCTCATCAAGATTTGGAGGCTCAAATGGAGTGCTTTTTCAATGTTCTTTGTGGATTCAAGATTGGGAAGCACAGAGGCACACTTTTTCATGGTCTAATATTCTAGGGCATCACATTTTAGAAACAAGTAGTCAACTTTTTTAATTTTCGTCGATTTGGGTCCATCTACTTTTTGCTCTGAAGATTGGGAAATTTTATATTCCCAAAAATTTGCTTTTTTCAGTGCTTTTTCAAGAAGCCCTCAACTTTTTCAAAATTTGATGAATTGGGTCTCTTCAAAACGTGATTGTCTACAAAACCCAGACCTCAACTTTTTTTCGGGGAATCCGCTTTTTGGAGAGAAATGAGTCACCTTTTTGGGGCAGCAAAGATTTCCAAGAATAGAACTAAAAGCAGTAGTTAGCTCGATGCCTTTTTCGAGTTTAACTTGTTATTTGTGTTTCATGCTTATCTATTCTTTGTGAAATAGAAAAATCAAATGTATAGTTGGAACTTTCCCTACTTTTAAATCAGTTACTAATTTTACCAAGCAATTGGTTAGTTGTCTTGTGTTAGTTTTAGAAATAAATCTTGCGAGTTGGCAATTCTAGTCAACTTAAAAGGAGATTTTAGGATTACCTACTCCTTGTTTGTGTATAAATAAGGGCATCCTTGCCCATTATTTTCTAACTTTTATTGTAAGAGCTAATTTGTAAGCTTGTATTGCTACAAATTATTTTTCAATTACCATTCAACTTGTGTCAAGTGTAATCTGGTGTTTAATCACACATTGTAAGCCAATATTTGCTACAATCTATTCTCCCATAAGTGCAACTTATGTTAGAAATTTAGAAAAGTAAAAACTTATGCCTTCTTTGCTCTGATTTACTTGCTCAATCTCGTTCAATTTCTTGTTAAATTGTGTGTTTTTCTTGTATAATATGTATTTTGGCTTACATCTTATAAGTACAATGAGTCTTCACATGTGATTTGGAAGTAAGTTTATTTAAGCTTTTGTGTTAATCAAATCATTCCTCGTTTACTTTTGACTCTCAAGCTCTAAGTTTACATGAGTTTTCAAAAGCATATATAGTTTAGGCATAGTTGTAGTTTGAAGTTTTGGAAAAGAGAAAACCTCAACTACGATGCAAAGAGTTTTATAACCTTGTGCTCTTGGCTAAGAATAAAAAGATTAGCAGTAGTTTAGTATTCTTTTTAAGCATCATCAGTGAAGAGGGAGCTTCCCCTCTTAATTTGAAGAGCATTTTTACTATGCATAGCTATCCTTTTCTAATTTGCATTCCAAAGATGCGAATTGAAACACCAACAATTTTTTGGTACCCACCATGGGGAACAAGGCATAAAACTCCAAGAAATCTTACACTTTATGTCACATGAATGACCATCTAGCATCCTATTACATGGGAATAGATAATCCTAACTTATAGGGTTTATACCAGAAGCAGGAAAGATGGTGTTGCAAACCCATTCTTTCAACAACCTCATCCTCTAGAAGTTGGTGAGTCATCCAATGCAGTTCTTGAAGTTAAGAAAGAAGTACCTAAAGTGAAGGAAGAAGAACCTGTGATCCAGCCAGAAGCAATGGGTGATAACAACAATAATGTAGGCAATAATGTTGACAATAATCATGTTGATAGAAATCAAAGACATCCACCCCCATTACCTTGGGGTAACAACATTAGACCTTTGCCTTTGCAAGGAAATCATGAGTTACCTAAAGGTTAAGGGAAGCACTTTCCTCGATTTGACGGCGACGAGACTAAACACCCAGATGAACATATTTCTACGTTAACAACAACTTGCGTCGTCTTGCACGTGGCACCTGAAGACATTATTGTACGTCTCTTTGTAGAGACTTGTTGATGTGATTTTTATGACCGCACCAATCAACAGAACAAAGTCGTCTGAAGGCTACTCTGTTCTCTCTTGATCAAAGTATTCTGCGTGCTAAGATTGTGAGATAGATCACACATTCAACTCCAAGGTTCTGAAATACTTGGAACACCCTCAGTTGGTTTGATGTGAATTGTTGTTTTCTTACGAGGGGACTTACACAATTGTTCAGGATACTTGCAGTAAACAACAAGTATATGCTTTGACGGGGATTTTCTTGTGAATGATTTAGCCTTGAAGTGCGAGTTTCCTAAAGCTAACCAAAAGTGTTCGGAATTAAAAAGGATGCAAGGTTTAGAAGAACTAAATTCTAACCTAAGTGCAAGGGATGTTAAGCTTAATTTCAGTGAACTTCGACTAAACGTTGTCTAGCCTCCTATTGGACAGCCTCGACAAGGTTAGTGCAATCTTCAAAGGAGAGAAAGGATGTTCAAATCACGATTCAACGATGCATAGTTACACATGAATCTTGATCGAAGTTAAGTATAAAGCATTCGAGTTGACCACGCAGGACAAGCTTACCATCAATAAGATTGTTAGTGGTATGGACTAAAGAATCTCACTTACATCAAACGCAAACACCCATAACTAACTATTAACATGAAAATTAAGTCCTACTTGAAGTCAAAGGAAGAAGAAACCTCACAAACTACTCACAACAAAAGTTGAGTTCACCATCAATGAAATGCTTTTATTATGATTAGCCTTCGTGACAATCTCTTACAAAAAATTCCCAAAGGGAGAATTCCCCTTTTCCTTCAAATAATGCAATGAAAACTACTCTAACTCCAAAATATCTACTCTCTATTCTGCTCCAATATCTCACTAATTGCTAACTACCAGTGTACAAATGAGGGGACTCCCCTTTATATAACTAGCCAATTTCAACAGATGGTCCAGATCGAATTACAATGGAGGGGTCAGATCGAGCCACCTCAGCCCTAGACAAGATTTTCCCTAAAAAACCGCCAGAAGGTGGAGGAGTGGCGTCATTAATGAACCCAAAAATAGCAGATTCCTCCTTGACCACTATGGGCAATTAATGCCCACTATCCCTCTAGAAGATTCTCGTCCATGACTCGGATTCCCTTCCTCTTCTCTCTGACCGCGTAAGCTACGAACCGGGCCAGTACCTCATCAACTTCCTACTCAGAAATTGCCAGAGTAAGATTGAGTTGATATTCAAGGATAGCTACCATCTGTTCATGTCGAACGCAAGACTTTCCCCAAGCCTCAATAGAATCATGTGTGCTTTGAATAATTGCTGAGAACGTCGAGATGTTCTCAAAGTCAAGTTGAGAGAACATCATCATCTCGGAGAAGAAAGGTTGCAACCTTGCCTTCAATCCGTCTATCTCTACCTCCTCATGAGCTAGCCTCTTGGTGAACAATGCATCCAAAGTATTGAGGATGCCCTCGTGAACATTTCTCATCGCCTTCCTGATTTTGGAAGACTCCACAGCTGCCATGTCGAAGAAGCCCTTTCCAGTGAATGCAGATGAATGCCACCCAAGAAAATCATACCTGTCCCCAGCCTGGATCACTCCTTCATTTACCAAAGTTTGCGTGGGCACATGCATCAAAATAGCAAGGCGAGGAATGGTTTTGTCCTGGAAAATACGGGTGTCTCCCCAAGCTTGCTCGACACCATCCATGCGCAAAAGGATACCCGATGCACTCTGAAAAGATGAGACAAGATTGGCCATGAATTTCTCTGCCTCAATGCGAACGCCGCTTATCCATTTATCTCCCTCTCGTATAGCTCTCTTCATTTCCTCAAGCCCACTGATTGGTTCTCGTGGCAACTCAAGTGGAAGCTCTAATGCTGGGTTCTCTTGAGCACCTGGACGTGCTAGATGTTGCACATATCCGACCAATGCCTTGTGCTCCTTCTTCTATCTTTTATACTTCCCTTCCTTTCGTACCAACCTGTCCTTCAATGCTTGAAAGGAATTTTCAGCTTCTTCAACCACTTGCACTCCAGAAGAACGTCCCAATTCAATTGTGATGACGGTGTAATTCTCTGGCATTGAGTCACTTAAGTCGTGATCCTCCCTTGGAACAGCAATATGGAGGGTGCGCGAACTGGCCTCTTTAGTCTCCACTTTCGAATACTTCCTTTCCCTCTTCCTTTTCGGTGACCTACTTGTTCTATTTAGAAGCTCCTCCATTTCAATTGCCAGGTCAGCATCATCGTCCTGATCTCTTCTTATTGCATGTGAGAGCCAATTACGGTGAGTGTCGTAAACAATAAGGGGCTGCTCTTCAGTTGCCTCCACTTCATGAACCTCCTCATGAGCGATATTTTGTTGAGGCTTGACTATCTCCATGTGTTGATTACTCTCCTCATCAGCTCCAACGTCTTCCTCTTCAAAAATTTTCTCAAGCGCATGATCAAAGTGGCTATCTGTTTCTATCTCTTCCCCTTCATCTGGCTGATTGGCACCTTCAGGAGCATTAGCACTCTAACTGTCTAACTCTCTTGGCATTGGCTGGTTAACTTCTCCAACCTCTGGCTCTTCATTCCTTCGATCCCTCTGATCTACAAATAGCGAGACTTCGCGCACGCTGGAGGAATGGGCCAACAACTGAGTAGATGATGTATCTCTCAATTCCTGAGGTTCCGGCTGAATAGGCTCCTCCTGCTGTTGTGGCTCTGCATCCTGGGTAATTTGTTTCTTCCTCTTTGCCAACATCGGTGGCCTTCTATCACCCATGAGGTTGTATAAGAGGGCAATTGATCTTCTCCTCAATCTGCGAACGTGCTCCTCTACCCAACTCCTTGTAAAAGTCAAGACGGGAATAGACAAAGTGTCTAAGTTTGTAATCTCCGGCTCGGCCCAATCTAGTGGTGGAATTGGTGTGTTCTTTATCGATTCATAATCTGGGTGAATAAGTCTGGTATCCTCATCAACCTGGTTCGGGACCTGGACCACTTCGCATTCTCTGATTAATTTAAGAGGCAATCTGGAAAACATTCTTTTTCTAATCTCAGCTTCGTCTCTAGCATTCGCCCAAAAATCCTCCAAGTGAGCCCTGTGCCTGTACTCCTCACCCTGCACTGTTCCAATCTTCCCTCAAGGATCAAAATCCTGCCGGCTGGTATGGAGATTTAATTGATAGAACCACAATTCATATTCAGCCTCCTTGGCTACCTACAAAGAAGGGCACTCCTCAAGTGAGTTTCCCAAAATAATGGGAAAGTGCAAACCTCCCTTCTTCTTCCTTCTTATAATTTTGTCATAGGCCACCAGTTGCCTAGACAGCTCAAGCATAATCATTCTATTCGTGGGGTACCTCGGTAGTCGGTAGACGTATGAATTGTACACTGGTAGCCTTAAATAGGTGAACTTTGGGAATTGGACGAACCAAAACCCATACTCCTCTATCAACATCTGCGCCTCTTCAGATATCCTTTGTTGCAATCTCTGCTGAAGGGTCCTCATGATGTACATTGTGAAAGCATAATTCACCCTCTTGAAGTCAGCCGTGTTTGCGAGATGCAACTGTCTACAAGATTCATGAATCTTGAACTAATTAAAACCACACCCAATCGGCTCTTGGTATGCCAACCCTCTGTATTTTGTCATCCGAGCTAGCATGTAGATAACATACGAGCTCATGTAGAATGTCCTCGTTCTCCTTAGATTCTAAAATTGCTCATCAATGTTGTCGCTTATCATTTGTGCCCAATTTACATCCACCTTTCCTTCGAGCACCGTGCTGATATATTTAAACTTCAAAAATTAACACTTCGAACTTCAACAATTTGCAGCCAAAAGAATTTTAAACTCTTCGGAAGAAACCAACTTCAGCAATGTCAACTTCAAGCTTCAACAACTTCGAAAATAATTCAAACCAACACTTCGAAAGTTTTAAATTAGCAACTTCGAAAGTTTTAAATTAGCAACCTTCAACAATTTCTACTTCTGATTGAATTCTTTCTCGACATTCAACAACTTCAGAAAATTTAAATCTCAGCAACTTTCAAACTTACCTTCAGCAACTCCAAATCTTGAGAAATTCAAACTTTTTGAAAAAATTGAACTCAACACCCAGCAACTTTGGAAGATTTTTAAATCTCAGCAACCTTGAGTTTCAGCAGCTCAGAAAATCAATCTCTAGCAACTCCAAGCAATTTCGACTTCAGAGAAATAAATCAACTTCTTCAGCAACTCTTAACTTTCAGCTCTCAAAGAAATTAAATCAGCCTCACAACGAAAACCTCAGAATAATTCTTAACAATCTCGTTCAACTCTCCAGCACAAATCTTAGCTTCGAATCTTGTGAAATGAAAATGAAAATCCTCGAAGTTTTATAACCAAAAGCTGGTGCTTATTTTAGCAGATGCCATTAATTCTCTTCATTATGCCTTAGACATTTTCTAAATTTAAAAGAGAATATTCCAGTCGTCTTACAGTCGTCATAGTAATTTTCTATTCTGGGAGATTCTTTCCTCAATTTGAATTTAAAACTTCCCTCCCGACTGCCAGTTATCTCTAGTGATTTCGAAAAAATCATTTTACTTTGGTTTAAAATAATCTCACTGTTTTAAAATGGCATATTTGAAACATAAAATTTAATTTAAATGTCATTTAATTTATTTCGCCAAGCGTCTGTGAAAAATCAATGTCAGCACTTTAAAATGGCTAGGCACAATTTATTTTTCGTCCATAATTAATCCAAAAACAAATTCCCCACGATTAAAATTGTTCGAATTTTAAAATTTTATGGGTCCAAATTAAAGGGGAACTTTTAATTTAACTTAGGAAAATAATTAAATTAAATTTTAATTTAATTTCTCCGACTTAGGCAAATTTTGAATTTAATTGCCTAGAGAAATTTTATCACTTCCAAATGCCTTCAATCTCGCCTTAAAAAAGAAATCATTTGATTTACGCATATCATGCCAAGAGGAAATTTTTAATTTTAATATTCACTCATCACTTCTTTAATATTTGCCTTAGGAAAATTTAAATTTTCCCTTTTCAAGCTCAAGGCGCAAATGGCAATAAGTGTTTGTTTTTAAATTTTGACCCTTCGCATTTCTCACCATAGGCTTTACTCCCAACGCCATAGCTTGATTTTCAAATAATTCCTCCTCTAGGCGCATATCACACCTGTGTCTTTATTTAAGATGCCTGGACGTCTTTTCAATTTTCAAGGCACATATCTAAGGGTTGGCTTTCAATTTCGATATCCCCTTCCAACTTTTAATTCATTCTCTTAACTCCTCCAGGCGCATATGAAGAAATGATCTCCAAATTCGTAGCACTTAGAATATATCCTCAATTCTTTATTCAAGTAAAAGGGGGCACATTTCCTGTGGTCTACCTCAAATTTTTGCACTTAGAAGAATCCAACGGTGATGGAATGCCTCCATTATTGGGCCCTGTGTTCTAGGACCTCTTCTGATATCCTTGATTCTTGTTACGATGTCCATGACTATTATCGTGGTCATGTCCTTGATGGGCATCTTGATGATGCGAAGGATTGTTTTGATATCCTCGATTGGCACTTGGATGTGCCTGATAATTTCTCAGCATAGATTGCATTTGATTGTTCTGATTCCTGAGGTAAGTCACCTCAGTTGACAGTCTTTTCATCTGTTCAACTAACTCTTTCATTTCGTCTTTCTCCTCTTGAGTCCTTGTTGCTGGTACTGTATTCTAGAGATAGACAGGTTGTGTAGCTAGAGTATGGGACAAGGGTATCCCAGGATGGAGAACTAACTGATTAGATGGTGCTTGTATCTGATAAGACGGTTGCGGAATAAGATTCAATGCTGGAGTCTGCTGATTCCATGTTGATCCAAGAGTTTGCATTTGATTATTTGTAGTCGTCAAAACTGTGTACAAAGAAGGCCCAGTTATGTTCTGCCCCATATTTTGACTTACTTCCACATCCTTTGCGTATGCTTGGTTCATATCTGCCGGAGTGGGATGAGCTTGTCTCACAAACATTGCGGTCAATGGGTCCAAGGCTGCATAATAATTTTCCCTAGCATCAGGAACAATGTAGGGAGTATGTTGCCTTGTGAGAGCTTTCTGGAATCTGTTGTTAAAAGCATGAATAGGTTCTTTGTCTTGTCTCCTTACTTTTGTGAACTAGCGGAAAAGCTCTACTGGGGTAATGGGAATACCAAAATTTCCAATGAAAGCTTCCTTCATCTGCTCCCATGTTCTTATGGACCCAATTGGCAAATGTATGAACCAAAAGTGTGCTTCTTCTCCCAAAGAATACGGGAATAGTCTGCAAGCTACGTCCGCGTATGCAATTTGTCTATTTCGCAAATTATCCTTGAACATCTTGATGTGATCCTCAACAGAACGATTTGGATCATTGACTTGATACTTAGTGTAGAAATGCTCTGGATTCTTTGGCATGTCGTGGTAATCAGCAAACTCAAGAGGGGACGGATTAGTAACTAGCCAAGTAGCACCATTTGGAGTGGGTTGGCCTCCTGGTTGACCTCCTGGTTGAGCCATTGCTTGAATTGGCTGCCGCCTTTGATATACGATTACTTGTGCCACTTGTTGCTCTTGAGGTGTGGTAGCTTGAATTGGTTGCTGAACAAATACTAGCGTAGTAACTTGGACAGTTTTTGGTTGAGAAAATCTTGAAACACTTGGTGGAGTTTTGAACAAACTTGAAATTTCTACTCCACTTGTTTCTCCATCACTTGAACAAACTTCTTCACTTGAGGGAAATCCTTCACTTGAACAAACTTCTTCTCTTCTTTCTTGCTTGAGTAGGTAGTTCTAACTCCACACAATCTTTAGACGAACTAGGTGTGGACCTAAAAATTCTTTTCAATTTGTTTTGGGAGAACGAGCTAATACGATCCAGGATGTAGCTGTCTATCTACGAGGTGTAGGAGCGGGAGCAAGTGGTTGTCTCTGATTCAACAAATCTCTTTCAATAGCAACTTGGATTTCGATAGCCTTCTCTTCTTCTTCTTGCAACAAAAAGCTAGTTCGCATATACTCAGCGTAGCTCTCCTTTGTCCTCCATGCAAGATTGCTCAGTCCTGAAAGAATGTCCTCTTGATCGTCGTTGAATCCCAAATTTGGCTGCAACACTGGAAATAATCCTTTATGCGGTAGCACCATCTTGACTCATGATAATTTCTTCTCCAATGAATTTCTTTTTGATAAAATCCCTTCTTTACTTGAATGTGGTTGTTAACTACAAGAATCCTTGGAAGGCCCTCCTTCTAGAGCCAGTTTCCTGTTGATGTGATTTTTATGACTGCACCAATCAGCAGAAACAAGTGGTCTAAAGGCTACTCCGTTCTCTCTTGATAAAAGTATTTCGTGTGCTAAGATTGCGAGATAGATCACACGTTCAACTCCAAGGTTCCGAAATACTTGGAAGACCCTCAGTTGGTTTGATGTGAATTGTTGTTTTCTTACGAGGGGACTTACACAATTGTTCAGGATACTTGTAGTAAACAACAAGTATATGCTTTGAAGGGGATTTTCGTGTGAATGATTTAGCCTTGAAGTGCGAGTTTCCTAAAGCTAGCCAAAAGTGTGCGGAATTAAAAAGGATGCAAGGTTTAGAAGATCTAAATTCTAACCTAAGTGCAAGGGATGTTAAGCTTAATTTCAATGAACTTCGACTAAACGTTGTCTAGCCTCCTGTTGGACAGTCTCGACAAGGTTAGTGCAATCTTCAAAGGAGAGAAAGGATGTTCAAATCACGATTCAACGATGCAAGTACAATCACAACGATGCATAGTTACACATGAATCTTGATCGAAGTTAAGTATAAAGCATTCCAGTTGACCACGCAGGACAAGCTTACCATCAGTAAGATTGTTAGTGGTATGGACTAAAGAAGCTCACTTACATCAAACGTAAACAACCATAACTAACTATTAACATGAAAATTAAGTCCTACTTGAAGTCAAAGGAAGAAGAAACCTCACAAACTACTCACAACAAAAGTTGAGTTCACCATCAATGAAATGCTTTTATTATGATTAGCCTTCGTGACAATCTCTTACAAAAATTCTCAAAGGGAGAATTCCCCTTTTCCTTCAAATAATGCAATGAAAACTACTCTAACTCCAAAATATCTACTCTCTATTCTGCTCCAATATCTCACTAATTGATAACTACCAGTGTACAAATGAGGGGACTCCCCTTTATATAACTGGTCAATTTCAACAGATGGTCCAGATAGAATTACAATGGAGGGCTCAGATCGAGCCACCTCAGCCCTAGACAACATTTTCCCTAAAAAACCGCCAGAAGGTGGAGGAGTGGCATCATTAATGAACCCAAAAATAGCAGATTCCTCCTTGACCACTATGGGCAATTAATGCCCACTATCCCTCTAGAAAATTCTCGTCCATGACTCGGATTACCTTGCTCTTCTCTCTGACCACGTAAGCTACGAACCGGGCCAGTACCTCATCAACTTCCTCCTCAGAAATTGCCAGAGTAAGATTGAGCTGATATTCAAGGATAGCTACCATCTGTTCATGTCGATCGCAAGACTTTCCCCAAGCCTCAATAGACTCCTGGTGGTGGAATTGGTGTGTTCTTTATCTATTCATAATCTGGGTGAATAAGTCTGGTATCCTCATCAACCTGGTCTGGGACTTGGACCACTTCGCATTCTCTGATTAATTTAAGAGGCAATCTGGAAAACATTCTTTTTCTAATCTCAACTTCGTCTCCAGCATTCACCCAAAAATCCTCCAAGTGAGCCCTGTGCATGTACTCCTCACCCTGCACTGTTCCAATCTTCCCTCAAGGATCAAAATCCTACCGGCTGGTATGGAGATTTAACTGATAGAACCGCAATTCATCTTCAGCCTCCTTGGCAACCTACAAAGAAGGGCACTCCTCAAGCGAGTTTCCCAAAACAATGGGAAAGAGAAAACCTCCCTTCTTCTTCCTTCTTATAATTTTGTCATAGGCCACCAGTTGCCTAGACAGCTCAAGCATAATCATTCTATTCGTGGGGTACCTCGGTAGTCGGTAGACGTATGAATTGTACCCTGGTAGCCTTAAATAGGTGAACTTTGGGAATTGGATGAACCAAAACCCATACTCCTCTATCAACATTTGCGCCTCTTCAGATATCCTTTGTTGCAATCTCCGCTGAAGGGTCCTCGTGATGTACATTGTGAAAGCATCATTCACCCTCTTGAAGTCAGCCGTGCTTGTGAGATGCAACTGTCTACAAGATTCATGAATCTTGAATTGATTAAAACCACACCCAATCGGCTCTTGGTATGCCAACCCTCTGTATTTTGTCATCCGAGCTAGCATGCAGATAGCATACGAGCTCATGTAGAATGTCCTCGTTCTCCTCAGATTCTAAAATATCTCATCAATGTTGTCGCTTATCATTTGTGCCCAATTTACATCCACCTTTCCTTCGAGCACCACGCTGATATAGAAGAACATCCATGGTTCAAACACATATGACTGCGGGCTGCCGTTAACTCGACTGAGCAAGATAATTATATCACAGTAATCCTGCTTCAACTCCTCATAAATTATCTGCTTTGGCAGCCTGGCAACAGGAGGCTTTGGCTTTCTCATCCAGGTGGTGTTGATTCTCTTCATGCATTTCTCGAAAGATGTGGCATACATCTTATAAGCCTTTTCCTTGGATTTGTGTAACATCTTATTTGTAGCCAGGATCCTGAATGCCTCGCTAATTGTGTCAGGTGCAAAGTTGGCCAATATCATGCCATCTGGAGAAACAATCGTGCGATGGTCCGAGTTGTAGAAGTTTGCGCACTCCATAATCAGCTCCGGACATCGAACTGCTGGTTGGAACCCGACTGCTGCATACAATCCACTCTTCACAATATTTTGTGACACTTCCGTCGGAGGATTTCCACCTTGCCCATATATCCTTTGCATGAAGGCCTCGAGGTTGAAAGACCCAAGGTTGGTGTCCGTCACATTCCCGAACTTTGACACAATCTTAGACTTTGAAATAAAAGATTTCTTTAAGCTCTTGATGATCGCCTGCCTGGAGGCATTTTCTTTGACAACTTCATTATTTCCAGCCTTAGCTCCAGCTCTGCTTGTTCCAGCAACATCAGCTTTTCGTCCTTCAGCCATCTGCAAAACGAGAAGCAAACATTACACTTCAAACTTTTAAAATTAAAATCATGAGAGATGGTTGGCGAATGGAGTTGGCTGCAAAAAAAAATTGAAATCAATAGCTTCAGCAGTATAACTCCAACTTCAAACCTCGATAGATTTAAACTTCAAAAATTAACACTTCGAACTTCAACAATTTGTAGCCAAAAGAATTTTAAACTCTCTGGAAGAAACCAACTTCAACAATGTCAACTTCAAGCTTCAGCAACATCGAAAATAATTCAAACCAACACTTCAAAAGTTTTAAATCAGCAACTTCGAAAGTTTTGAATCAGCAACCTTCAACAATTTCTACTTCTGATTTAATTCTTTCTCGACATTCAACAACTTCAGAAAATTTGAATCTCGGCAACTTTCAAACTTACCTTCAACAACTCCAAATCTTGAGAAATTCAAACTTTTTGAAAAAATTGAACTCAACACCCAGCAACTTCGGAAGATTTTTAAATCTCAGCAACCTTGAGTTTCAGCAACTCAGAAAATCAATCTCCAGCAACTCCAAGCAATTTCGAATTCAGAGAAATAAATCAACTTCTTCAGCAACTCTTAACTTTCAGCTCTCAAAGAAATTAAATCAGCCTCACAACGAAAACCTCAGAATAATTCTTAACAATCTCGTTCAACTCTCCAGCACAAATCTCAGCTTCGAATCTTGTGAAATGAAAATGAAAATCCTCAAAGTTTTATAACCAAAAGCTGGTGCTTATTTTAGCAGATGCCATTAATTCTCTTCATCATGACTTAGACATTTTCTAAATTTAAAAGAGAATATTCCAGTCGTCTTACAGTCGTCATAGCAATTTGCTATTCCGGGAGATTCTTTCCTCGATTTGAATTTAAAACTTCCCTCCCGACTGCCAGTTATCTCCAGTGATTTCGAAAAAATCATTTTACTTTGGTTTAAAATAATCTCACTGTTTTAAAATGGCATATTTAAAATATAAAATTTAATTTAAATGCCATTTAATTTATTTCACCAGCGTCCGTGAAAAATCAATGTCAGCACTTTAAAATGGCTAGGCACAATTTATTTTCTGTCCATAATTAATCCAAAAACAAATTCCCCACGATTAAAATCGTCTGAATTTTAAAATTTTATGGGTCCAAATTAAAGGGGAACTTTAAATTTAACTTAGGAAAATAATTAAATTAAATTTTAATTTAATTTCTCCGACTTAGGCAAATTTTGAATTTAATTGCCTAGAGAAATTTTATCACTTCCAAATGCCTTCAATCTCGCCTTAAAAAAAAAATCATTTGATTTTCGCATATCATGCCAAGAGGAAATTTTTAATTTTAATATTCACTCATCACTTCTTTAATATTTTCCTTAGGAAAATTTAAATTTTCCCTTTTCAAGCTCAAGGCACAAATGGCAATATGTGTTTTTTTTTAAATTTTGACCCTTCGCATATCTCACCATAGGCTTTACTCCCAACGCCTTAGCTTGATTTTCAAATAATTCCTCCTCTAGGCGCATATCACACCTGTGTCTTTATTTAAGATGCCTAGACGTCTTTTCAAGGCGCATATCTAAGGGTTGTCTTTCAATTTCGATATCCCCTTCCAACTTTTAATTCATTCTCTTAACTCCTCCAGGCGCATATGAAGAGTTGATCTCCAAATTCGTAGCACTTAGAATATATCCTCAATTCATTATTCAAGTAAAAGGGGGCGCATTTCCTGTGGTCTACCTCAAATTTTCGCACTTAGAAGAATCCAGGCGCAAATCTTCATGACTTAGACGTCTCTACCCTTAGCCTTCTTAGCTGGGCGCAAACAAGAGGGTAAGCTTTTGAATGGAGGCGCATATGGAAGTATGAGGTTTTAATTTTTCTTCCCTGGGCGCAAATGATAGGTTGTTCTTTCACTTCCATGCCTTAGAAACTTTGTTCACTTCCTCCTTGAAGTAGGGTGCATATAAGAGGGGCTGCTTTCAGTTTTTAATCACCTCCTTCCTTCCAGGCGCAAATGACTACCTGTGGTTTCATTTAATGCCTTAGTCAAAATTCCTAATGCCATCAGCTTTCTTTAACCTAGGCGCATATGAGTGGGGAGACTTTCAATTTTCTCACTTAACACTTTTAATCACCTCTCCATGCTGGGCGCAAATGAGACCCCCTACTACCAATTCTTGGACTTAGAATATTTTTAAAATCCATTCTCCTCCTTCATGGGCGCATTTACCTGTGTCAAGCCTTCAATTTTGTCAACTCTAAGCTCAGGGGCGCAAATAGCATGGGGAGCATCAAGTTTCGACACTTAGTAAAATTTTCAAGCTCCTCTTTGAGGCTGGGCGCATATGAGTTATGGAGGTTTTAATTTTAACACTTAGGCAAAATTTGGAGTTCTTCAAAGTGGGGCGCATTTGACCCATGAAGCCTTTAATTTTCAACCGCTTAGAATTTTTTCAATTCACTCCTCAGGCTGGGCGCATTTTATCCATAGAGCTTCCAGTTTGGAGACTTAGGAAAATTTGGAGGTTCTTGCAAAGTGGGGCGCAAATCATAGGTCAAGCTTTCAAATTTCAATGACTTAGAAAATTTTTAAGTTCTCTCTTCAAAGAGGGGCGCATTTGACACATGGAGCATCCAATTTATGACACTTAGAACCTTTTCCATTCCTAATCCATGGAGGGTGCATTTGGGGTACCCTGCTTCAAGTTTTTAACTTAGGCAAATTTTTTGAACTCTTCAAGCTTAGGCGCATTTGGCAGGTGGTGTTTCAAATTTCATGACTTAGAAAATTTTTAAGTTCTCCTCCTCTTCAAGGGCGCAAATCAACCATGGAGCTTTTGATTTTTGACACTTAGAAAAATTTAAAGCTCTTTCAAACTCTTGGGCACAAATCCATGGTCCAGCTTTCAATTTTGTGACTTAGGAAAATTTTAAAGTCCTTAAGCTCAAGCGCATTTGACCCATGGAGCTTCAAGTTTCCATGCCTTAGAATGTTTTTCAACTCTTCCAACTCAGGCGCATTTCTGATGTCTAGCTTTCAATTTATAACACTTAGAGAATTTTCATTCTTAACCCATGGAGGGCGCATTTGACCCATGGAACTTTCAATTTAAATGCCTTAGGCGAATTTCCAAGCTCCAACATCCTTGGGCGCAAATCACATGTAGAGGTTTTATTTTTGATAAAATTTTATTGTCCAAATTCCTAGACGCCCATGGAGAGGTCAACTCTAGGTTTGACCTGTGAGTCTTCCTTTTTGCCTTAGAAGAATTTTTTGTACGCCTTTAGCCTTTTTAAAGCAAGTTCTGATGCTGCACTTGAAAATTTATCTGTTTTCTCAAATTTCATGCCCTTTGCCAGATTTAGGGTGATTTTCTCCTGCTAACCCTAATTCGCCCTGAATTTCTATTTTTAGAAAGTTACCTGAATTTCATGCTCTCAACTGACCTCTGACTCTGAAAGGCCTAATTTTTGCTCTGTTTTGAACTTTGTGGTGTGATTGTGCTGCTGATGCCTGATATTTGCCTGTACCTGCTATTTTTAGCAACCTGCTAAAAATAGCAACTGCTTAAAAAGTCTTCAAATTTCATGTACTAAATGCTTGAAGTGTAACAGTCGTGGCTGGATGCTGCTTTTGCATGACTGTCCTATTCCGCCCTTGATTTTAGGAAACCCTAATTTCTCTGCCCATGCCTGCTAAAAATAGCAAGTGTCTGATTCTCCATTCTTAGCAACTCCATTTGTCTTGAAATTCGCGCCAAGGGGTCCTCATCACATGTTTGACCTGTTCATACTGAGACTTGATGTTGACCTGCTATTTATAGCTGCTTCTGAAGTGACTTACTATTTATAGTAAGTGCTTGTTTTTCGAGGCTTCCTTAGCTCCATTTGAGTTGAAATTTGAACAGCGTGCTCCTTGTTGGTAAACTTGCCTGTCTACACTGGCGCCCGAGATTGACTTTCTATTTTATAGCCCGTGTCGAGAACACCTTACTAAAAATAGTAAGTGCTCCGATTGTCTTCAAATTTGGCCAGCAGACTCCTCAGAAGATGCTGATCATGGTGGATACTTCAGTTTTGGACATTTTGATGCCTGATTCCTCATTTTTAGTTCTCAAGCTCGAAATCCTAATTTTCTTGCATGTTCCTCAAATGAGCTTTGTTTGACCTTATTTCTGTTGCATGTCGATCAGTTCGTGGTTCTGAAGTGCTGGGCAGCTGCCAAAGTGGTACCTGCTAAAAATAGAAAGTGGCTGAGAAAGTGACCAACCTGTCATCAGATGGTTTTGCATGTCACACTACTCGAGAGATCTTGAAAAACCCAGAAAAATCATCAACATGCAAGCACTGGCTATAAATAGCAATTTTCTAAAAGGTGACCAGTTCCACTTGCATGTTACATCGTTGTGAAGGTCTCGGAAAACCCAGAAAGAATATGTCGACATGCGCTGAGAAAATCTGCATGCAAACCCTGATATCGGCCTCCGAAGGCTGAATGCTGAAAGTCGTTGTCCTGCTTTGCATGTCATATCAGTGCGAAGGTTTCGAAAAACCCACAAAGAATCTTCGGACATGCATCAGAAAATGTAACATGTAAACCCTGGAATTTGCTCTGGAAGCTGAACTGCTAAAAATAGCAAGTCGTCCGTTTTTGCTCAAATTTTGCCAGAAATGAACTCCAAGTGCTCAAAATGTAATGAAGTTGCCAAAATGTGAAAATCTTGAGAAGATCAACGCTAAACCGACACTTACTAAAAATAGAAAGTTGGCAGGATTCAGTGAAAATTCAGAGGGAGTCCACCTGAAGTGTCTTAACAGCAGTGCTATGCTCAAAAGTTGATCAACCAACTCAATTTGACCCTAAAGCAATTTAAAGATGTAAAACCCTAATATCATATTTGGCCAAATTGCACGTTTAAGCTCGCAGACGGGAGCATCCCCGGAAAGCAGGTAGCAGAAAAGAAGCAGAAAGAGAGAGAGAGAGAGACAAAAACCAAAGCCAAAAGACCAGAATGGAGCAAAAATTTAAGGGTCCCCATCTTGAATGGGGCGATGTGTGAAAAGGTCACAACATCTGGCGACTCCACGAGAAAGTGTTGAAAAACACTTTGAGAATTGAACCTTGATTAAATCTTCCTCAAACCATCATACAGAAAAGACACTTACTCAAAAGGGGAGAAGAGTCCGATATTGGATCAGAAAACTCTCATCCAAGACCCTATGAGTGTGTGCATTCGTTCCATCTCTAAACCATCTTGACTTCCGGAATCGGCCGCAACAAGTTATATAAATATCTTAACTTCAAAAGCATCCTGGACATTGCCTCGCTGCCAATCAAGCGTCCATAGCCCCGACGAGGTTGTCGCTACAATTCTCACGAATATTGCTCCACTGTCGGTCGGGCATCCATAGCCCTGGTGGAGTTACTCGTATGTTCCCAAAACCAATATTTCATAATGTTTCATTTTTCATTTTCTCATTTATGGTTTTTTAGGTATTTCTTTTAAGCACATTTTCTCTTTTCATTTGATTTCTCTGTCAATTCCTCAATTGGCTGGCAGGCAATGAAGCCTCCAATGGGTTTGAGAATTGTAGTGGCGCTGAAGCAAGATGTAAGATTTTCACCTGCCAAGACCTTTCCCAAGAAACCAAAATGACTCAGAATGGAGATAGGTAAAATATCTAGGATCTTCAGACTCATGTGTTAAGACACAATAATGGGTTAACCTCCTAAGATGAGTTTATTCCAAACTGGATGATGACAAGAGGAAAACAACCTTGGTCCTTTTCAAAAATTTGCATAAATTCCAGTGGAAAGAAACCCTGTTGCGAAAGTTGAACCATCATAACCCCCTTCGCCACGGGAAACCCTAAAATCCTTGCCCATTCCAAACCAAAACCACTTGAGTGGACAACTCAAGGGAAGAACGCCAAATCAAAAACCCAAAGGGCAACAAACCAAAACCAAAATGAAACAAAACAGGAACGCAATGGGAAAGCAAACGAACGGGAAATCAAATCTAATCTAATATGTTACAAAGCAGGCTCTCGGAGAGAACCTAGGACTCAAAATAATTCTTGAGGAACTGTCTGTTGACGAGCAACGAGACATCCTCCCCTGTCAGTGTACGCAATCTAAATGCATTATCTCCAAGGATTTTAGCAATTTGATAGGGCTCCAACCATAACTTATCGAACTTGTCATGATCTCCTTTCTTCTCGTGGGCCTTGTCCCAGTATAAAACCAAGTCAGAAATCCGGAAAGACTTGATCTTAGCTTGTTTATCAAACCATCTTTTCACCACTGCTTGGTGTTTTGCCAAATTCTCAAGTGCTTCATCTCTCTTCTCTTCTAGGTGCATCAATTGAGACAATCTTGTTTGAACTTGATCCTCTCCTTCGAGATATTCTTGAATAAACTGGAGAGTTGGGATCCTTAGCTGGACTGGAAAAATAGGATCCTGTCCATAGACCAAATGGTAGGGGGATGTTCCCAAGGAACTCTTTGTTCTAATCATGTCTGCCCATAGAGCAAACCTCAGCTGTGTGTGCCAATCTTTTGGATTCTTATCCAACAGTCTCTTGATAGCGTTCAATAAATTCTTATTTGTGGACTCCGCTAGTCCATTCCCCTGTGGGTAGTAGTTGGAAGAGAATTTCAATGTGATTCCATACTCGAATGCCCAGTTTGAAAACTTCAGTGACGAGAAGGCTGGACCATTATCGCATACTATGGCATGAGGGCATCCAAATCTTGTGATAATATTTTCCTCAATAAACCTGATGACCACATCCGTCATGCATTGCTTCAAAGCCTGAGCCTCTGTCCACTTGGTGCAGTAATATGTAGCTGTCAAAATGTATCTATGTTGACCCGAAGACGGCGGGTTAATCATGCCAATAAAGTCCAATCCCCACTTCGTAAAGGGCCTAGCCTTAATCACTGGCTGCAAAGGCATAGTAGGATGTTTCCCTCTATTTGCTGCTATCTGACAGATATGGCAAGCCTTTACATGCTCGTATGTATCTTTGAAAAGCGTAGGCCAATAGTATCCAACCCTTAAAATCTGGTGAACTGTGGCTAGACTACCTCTGTGTCCAGTCCCAAACTTTTTGTGGAAGTGCTTCAATTGTTTTGCTTCTTGTTTTCCTACACATCTTAAATAAATTCCTTCATAGTTCCTTCTGTAGAGCACTGATCCCTGGAGCATAAACCTCTCACTCCTCATTCTCAAGGCTCTTCGTTGAACTGGGTTCAGGTGGCGAGGGCATTTGTGATTCAGCAAGTAATAAATCATGTCGTCGTACCACTCCCCTGGAGATACCTCCTCCAATATATATGTTTGTTGGACTAACTCTGGACCAACCATTGCAATCGTTTGCGCTAAAGCTTTTCCTCAGACCAACTTCATGGGTTGTATTTCTATGTCATATTCTTGCAGAGTGGCGACCCACTTACCTCTTCTTTCTCCTAATTCGTTCTGCATCAACAAAGTTTTCACTGTAGCATCAGGAACAATTGCATGAACCTTGCTTCTCAAAAGGTAGTGTCTAAATTTCTTAATGGCCTTCACCAAAGCGTATGCTTGCTTTTCAATGCTGGGATATCTTAATTCTGCTTCTTTTAAGGGTGAACTCATAAAAGCGATCAGGTGTTCATCCTTTTCTTCTGTTCTTTGTGTCAACACTGTTGCACATGTATGTTCTGAAGCAAATGAATATAGATAAAAAGGCTTTGTGTAATCAGGACTGACCAACACTGGAGCATCCACTATTGCCTGCTTAATCTCATCAAAAGCCTTCCTAGTCTGTGGGGTCCATTCAACCTTTGCATTTTTCTTTAGCATTTCATTTAACGGCCTCACTATCTCAGCGAACCCAGTTATAAACTTTCTAACAAAATTAATCTTGCCAAAAAATGATCTTAATTCTTTCTGACTACTTGACAAGCTGATCCTTGAGATAGCTTCGATACGCTCAGGGTCAATTGAAATACCCTTCTTTAAGATGACATGACCCAATAGTTTACCCTCTGTCACAGCAAATAAACATTTCTTAGCATTCAGGGAAACACCAAATCTTCTGCATCTCTGAAAAATCTTCCTTAAATCTTCAACATGGTCTCCTCTTTTCTTTGAGAACACAGTCAAGTCATCCATATATATAATTATGCACTTCCCTACCAGATCCTGAAAGGCGATGTCCATGGCTCGCTAGAAAGTGGCTCCTGCGTTGATTAGGCCGAAAGGAATTCTTCTGTATGCAAAGGTTCCCCATTTTGTGGTGAACGCTATCTTCAATCTATCTTCTTGTTTTACCATCACTTGGTTGTAGCCTGAGTATCCGTCCAAGAAGGACATCCTCTGTGAACCATTCACTATTTTTAGCACCTCATCTAATGAAGGCAAAGGATAATTATCCTTTTCAGAGGCTCTATTCAGATTGCGGAAGTCCACACATAACCTTATCTCTCTGTTCTTCTTTCTAACTGGTACTAGGTTGGCGACCCACGTGGAGTGCCTCACTGGAAAGATGATCCTAGCTAAAAGAAGTTTCTTGATCTCCTGATAGATTAATGGCTCTAATAACGGATTCACGGGCCTCTGCCTCTGTCTGAATGGCTTACTGCCTGGTTTCAATGGAATCGTATGTGTAATCAATGATGTATCATATGTCTTCAAATCTTCATATCCCTAGGCTATCACCTCTGGAAATTCTTTCATCAGCTTCAAAATGCCTTCTCTTTCCTCTGGTGTGCAAACTTTCCCAATAGAAACATTCTTCACTTGTCCTTTTGTCCCTAGATTGACAACTTCACAATCGTTGCCTTGGGTGCTCTGGTTTCTACTCAGCTTATCAGGATCAAACAATCTTTCTAATTCAACCATTCCTCTCAGAATAACATTGTTCTTCAAATTAAGGATCCCTTCGGTATCAAACTCTGCTTCTTCAGTTTCTTCCTCATCAATGATTTGTGCTTCAAATACGCCTGAGCACATGAGAAAATACAGGATTTGTTTATCGTCATCGAACACTTGTAAATTCTTTATGTTATCAGGGACTGCTAGAGTTGAAACCAATTCCACAGTAAACTTCTTCAGTACTTGCATAGCTAAAGGCTCCAACGAACTAGCAGCTTGTGCGAGCAAGTTTGCAACTGGTTCTTGGACCTATACACTTGCTTTATATTAAATGCATCGAAGCTTTCTATCAAGTCCCATACTCTATTTCAGTAGCGGCCCAACCTCTTGTCGTGGCAAGCAAACTGCTTCCTTACTTGACGGACTACAATATCAGAATCCCCAAAGGTGTGTACAATCTTGGCTCCCTTCTGAATGGCAAGGAGCAATCCATGAATTAAGGATTCATATTCAGTGACATTATTAGTGCATGCAAATTGAAGCCTGTAGGCACCCAAGTATGCTTCTCTGGTTGGCCTAATAAGTTCGAATCCTGCTCCATTGCCTTTCTTCGACTTTGACCCATCGAACCTCAAAGTCCATACTTGATTCTCTGTGAGAGTGCGGGGAGACTGAACTTGTGTATCTTCTTGGTTGCATACCTCTAAAACTTTTTCTTCAATCTCTGACTGAATTTTGTCACCTTCTACAAGTTCCTCCACTAAAACGTCCCTTTCTTCACTTGTCTTTTGACATTCTCCTTGCATTAAGGCTTGTGAGATGAGCTTCGCAACTTGCTCTAATGCCACTTTGCACATGGCACAGGTGATCTCGGGGTGAAATGCCTCATGTATTCTACACCAATTTGGAAGAAGCAAATTCCTGATGGAGGCATCCTTACCCAACTCTGTTTCTTGTTTCACACTATTTAGGACAAAATCCTTAAAATTTTCAAATGTTCCCCCACCTTCACTGTCACTTGAATCGCTCTCAATCAACACCTCGGTGGAAGCATTGGCATCTTCTAGAATCCTTGCTTCATTTGAGCTTTGCAACATTAACACTTCTTGTTGGATTGGCCTATATGAGCCCAAATCAGTTTCTACAAACATTATCTCATTACCTTCACCATATTCAGTGATCATCAATTTAAGTCTGGGTGTACTATCAATCTTGATCTGATTCGGGACTCCTCTCCATGGAAGCCACATATGGAAAAAATCTATTGCAATGTACCCATTTAATTTCATGGCCCAATCTCTGCTTAGCAGCATCCCATATCCATCAGGTATATCAACCACTGATATGTCGATGCAACTTTGAATTCAGGGGTCAGCTAACAACTGCATATGGATGTTGTTCAATTCTCCAACAACTGGAACTTCAGTTTTGTCTAGCTGGGTCACCTTCTTAGTGGTTTGAAGTGGGACTATACCCAATCTCTGACATACTTTCAAAGGCATGACATTGCTCAAGGCACCAGAGTCAATCAAACAGTTGTGCAATAATTTCCCGAAAATTCTAACTGACACGAGGAAAGGAGCCGGTTCATCTTTCCCCTAATAGAAGACAACTGGTTTCTTTCTTTCCTCAATAGGAATATCTTTCTTTTCAACCTTTCTATTCAATGGAGTTTGGCTAGCTTGAGTAACCTTCTGATTTTGTGTTTGCTCTTGTTTGTGTTATGTAGGTAGATTGAACCGAACCTTTCTCTTATCTTCATTCTTTGGCTTCTCAGGCTCACTTGAAGTTCCTTGTACCATCCCTACAAATCCTTGACACTGTTGTGGAGTCTCCCAAGCATTGAAGGGCGCGTGAGGCACCTCTTCTACCATGTTTGTGTTTTGCACAGGACGGGACTGAGTGTTGACAGGAGGATTCTTGGATGAACTGGTTGCTTCTTGAGACGCATTTTTCACAACTGGTGTCTCGTATAAACTTCCCAAGATTGTATCCTTGACTTCTGAAATCTTCATTAACTCATATAGAGGAAGACTAACCTTTATCTTCTTCACTTCATCCAACACATAGGAACTTAGTCTTTTCATATCATCCCTTGGAAGATTGTCCTTTTGTGGGCGTTGCATCACGTGGATGGGCTACTAGACAGTCTGTTGCCCGCTTCTATTTTGCATCATATTCTGTTGTCTGTATTCTGGAGAATCCCTTGGTAAATTCAAATTGTTGCTTGCATTGGGATTTGGCGGAGTCGCGAGATTATTCGGAGGGATTGAGGATGTCAGAGGCTCTTTCTGATGGTAGCTCCTCTGATACACTTTGGGTGTTGCTCCTCCAGAAGTTTGAAATGCTTGTACCTCTCTTCTCCCTTCTGCCAAAGCACTGTTGTTGAGAGGTGGGAAAATGTAATTACCTTGACCAATAGGCTCTTCTAAATAGCTATCTTGAGCTTCTGAATATACTTGAGCCTCTGAATAAACTTGGGCTTCTTCAGCTTGATTATCTGGCGTCCCCATGGGACCATTTGCTGATGCTGGTGGAAATCTATGATTGACTTCCAGTGGTGCGTAACTTTGATATTCAGACACGACATTGACATTTTCTTGAATCAGTGCCTGGTCATATCTCTGTACTGGGACAATTTCATATCCTGTAGTTGGAGGATTCTCAGTACCTTTCGTGCTCTTTACTTCTCCTTTGAAAATATCAGCAACAACTTGAAATTCATGACATTGAAGTTCTGAATGCTGATTGGTATTATGCAATCTACACCATCCTGACATAGCGGCTTCGACCAAGAAAACTCTGTCTGCGGGATGGTTCTCTGGAGGTGGCGGGTTATCCAACGGTGATGGAATGACTCCATTATTGGGCCCTGTGTTCCAAGACCTCTTCTGATATCCTTGATTGTTGTTACGATGTCCATGACTATTATCGTGGCCATGTCCTTGATGGGCATCTTGATGATGCGAAGGATTGTTTTGATATCCTCGATTGGCACCTGGATGTGCCTGATAATTTCTCAGCATAGATTGCATTTGATTGTTCTGATTCCTGAGGTAAGTCACCTCAGTTGACAGTCTTTTCATCTGTTCAACTAACTCTTTCATTTCGTCTTTCTCCTCTTGAGTCCTTGTTGCTGGTACTGTATTCTGGAGATAGACAGGTTGTGTAGCTAGAGTATGGGACAAGGGTATCCCAGGATGGAGAACTAACTGATTAGATGGTGCTTGTATCTGATAAGACAGTTGCGGAATAAGATTCAATGCTGGAGTCTGCTGATTCCATGTTGATCCAAGAGTTTGCATTTGATTATTTGTAGTCGTCAAAACTGTGTACAAAGAAGGCCCAGTTATGTTCTGCCCCATATTTTGACTTACTTCCACATCCTTTGCGTATGCTTGGTTCATATCTGCTGGAGTGGGATGAGCTTGTCTCACAAACATTGCGGTCAATGGGTCCAAGGCTGCATAATAATTTTCCCTAGCATCAGGAACAACGTAGGGAGTATGTTGCCTTGTGAGAGCTTTCTGGAATCTGTTGTTAAAAGCATGAATAGGTTCTTTGTCTTGTCTCCTTACTTTTGTGAACTGGTGGAAAAGCTCTACTGGGGTAATGGGAATACCAAAATTTCCAATGAAAGCTTCCTTCATCTGCTCCCATGTTCTTATGGACCCAATTGGAAAATGTATGAACCAAAAGTGTGCTTCTTCTCCCAAAGAATACGGGAACAGTCTGCAAGCTACGTCCGCGTATGCAATTTGTCTATTTCGCAAATTATCCTTGAACATCTTGATGTGATCCTCAACAGAACGATTTGGATCATTGACTTGATACTTAGTGTAGAAATGCTCTGGATTCTTTGGCATGTCGTGGTAATCAGCAAACTCAAGAGGGGACGGATTAGTAACTAGCCAAGTAGCACCATTTGGAGTGGGTTGGCCTCCTGGTTGACCTCCTGGTTGAGCCATTGCTTGAATTGGCTGCCGCCTTTGATATACGATTACTTGTGCCACTTGTTGCTCTTGAGGTGTGGTAGCTTGAACTGGTTGCTGAACAAATACTAGCGTAGTAACTTGGACAGTTTTTGGTTGAGCAAATCTTGAAACACTTGGTGGAGTTTTGAACAAACTTGAAATTTCTACTCCACTTGTTTCTCCGTCACTTGAACAAACTTCTTCACTTGAGGGAAATCCTTCACTTGAACAAACTTCTTCTCTTCTTTCTTGCTCGAGTAGGTAGTTCTAACTCCACAAAATCTTTAGACGAACTAGGTGTGGACCTAAAAATTCTTTTCAATTTGTTTGGGGAGAACGAGCTAATACGATCCAGGATGTAGCTGTCTATCTGCGAGGTGTAGGAGCGGGAGTAAGTGGTTGTCTCTGATTCAACAAATCTCTTTCAATAGCAACTTGGATTTCGATAGCCTTCTCTTGTTCTTCTTGCAACAAAAAGCTAGTTCGCATATACTCAGCGTAGCTCTCCTTTGTCCTCCACGCAAGATTGCTCAGTCCTGAAACAATGTCCTCTTGATCGTCGTTGAATCCCAAATTCGGCTGCAACACTGGAAATAATCCTTTATGCGGTAGCACCATCTTGACTCATGATAATTTCTTCTCCAATGAATTTCTTTTTGATAAAATCCCTTCTTTACTTGAATGTGGTTGTTAACTACAAGAATCCTTGGAAGGCCCTCCTTCTAGAGCCAGTTTCCTGTTGATGTGATTTTTATGACTGCACCAATCAGCAGAAACAAGTGGTCCAAAGGCTACTTCGTTCTCTCTTGATAAAAGTATTTCGCGTGCTAAGATTGCGAGATAGATCACACGTTCAACTCCAAGGTTCCGAAATACTTGGAACACCCTCAGTTGGTTTGATGTGAATTGTTGTTTTCTTACGAGGGGACTTACACAATTGTTCAGGATACTTGTAGTAAACAACAAGTATATGCTTTGAAGGGGATTTTCGTGTGAATGATTTAGCCTTGAAGTGCGAGTTTCCTAAAGCTAGCCAAAAGTGTGCGGAATTAAAAAGGATGCAAGGTTTAGAAGATCTAAATTCTAACCTAAGTGCAAGGGATGTTAAGCTTAATTTCAATGAACTTCGACTAAACGTTGTCTAGCCTCCTGTTGGACAGTCTCGACAAGGTTAGTGCAATCTTCAAAGGAGAGAAAGGATGTTCAAATCACGATTCAACGATGCAAGTACCATCACAACAATGCATAGTTACACATGAATCTTGATCGAAGTTAAGTATAAAGCATTCGAGTTGACCACGCAGGACAAGCTTACCATCAGTAAGATTGTTAGTGGTATGGACTAAAGAAGCTCACTTACATCAAACGTAAACAACCATAACTAACTATTAACATGAAAATTAAGTCCTACTTGAAGTCAAAGGAAGAAGAAACCTCACAAACTACTCACAACAAAAATTGAGTTCACCATCAATGAAATGCTTTTATTATGATTAGCCTTCGTGACAATCTCTTACAAAAATTCTCAAAGGGAGAATTCCCCTTTTCCTTCAAATAATGCAATGAAAACTACTCTAACTCCAAAATATCTACTCTCTATTCTGCTCCAATATCTCACTAATTGATAACTACCAGTGTACAAATGAGGGGACTCCCCTTTATATAACTGGTCAATTTCAACAGATGGTCCAGATCGAATTACAACGGAGGTCTCAGATCGAGCCACCTCAGCCCTAGACAAGATTTTCCCTAAATAACCGCCAGAAGGTGGAGGAGTGGCGTCATTAATGAACCCAAAAATAGCAGATTCCTCCTTGACCATATGGGCAATTAATGCCCACTATCCCTCTAGAAAATTCTCGTCCATGACTTGGATTCCCTTGCTCTTCTCTCTGACTGTGTAAGCTACGAACCGGGCCAGTACCTCATCAACTTCCTCCGCAGAAATTGCCAGAGTAAGATTGAGCTGATATTAAAGGATAGCTACCATCTGTTCATGTCGATCGCAAGACTTTCCCCAAGCCTCAATAGACTCCTGTGTGCTTTGAATAATTGCTGAGAACGTTGAGATGTTCTCAAAGTCAAGTTGAGAGAACATCGTCATCTCGGAGAAGAAAGGTTGCAACCTTGCCTTCAATCCGTCTATCTCTACCTCCTCAGGAGCTAGCCTCTTGGCGAACAATGCATCCAAAGTATTGAGGATGCCCTCGTGAATATTTCTCACCGCCTTCCTGATTTTGGAAGACTCCACAGCTGCCATGTTGAAGAAGCCCTTTCCAATGAATGCAGCTGAATGCCACCCAAGAAAATCATACCTGTCTCTAGCCTAGATCACTCCTTCATTTACCAAAGTTTGCGTGGGCACACACATCAAAATAGAAAGGTGAGGAATGGTTTTGTCCTGGAAAATATGGGTGTCTCCCTAAGCTTGCTCGACACCATCCAAGCATGAAAGGATACCCGATGCACTCTGATAAGATGAGACAAGATCGAACATGAATTTCTCTGCCTCAGTGCGAATGCCGCTTATCCATTTATCTCCCTCTCGTATAGCTCTATTCATTTCCTCAAGCCCACTGATTGGTTCTCGTGGCAGATCAAGTGGAAGCTCTACTGCTGGGTTCTCTTGAGCACCTGGACGTGCTAGATGTTGCACATATCCGACCAATGCCTTGTGCTCCTTCTTCAATCTTTTATACTTCCCTTCCTTTCGTACCAACCTGTCCTTCAATGCTTGAAAGGAATTTTCAGCTTCTTCAACCACTTGCACTCCAGAAGGACATCCCAATTCAATTGTGGTGATGGTGTAATTCTCTGGCATTGCGTCACTTAAGTTGTGATCCTCCTTTGGAACGGCAATATGGAGGGTGCGTGAACCGACCTCATTAGTCTCCACTTTCAAATACTTCCTTGCCCTCTTCCTTTTCGGTGACCTACTTGTTCTATTTAGAAGCTCCTCCATTTCAATTGCCAGGCCAGCATCATCATCCTGATCTCTTCTTATTGCATGTGAGAGCCAATTACGATGAGCGTCGTAAACAATAAGGGGCTGCTCTTCAGTTGCCTCCACTTCACGAACCTCCTCCCGAGCGATATTTTGTTAAGGCTTGACTATCTCCATGTGTTGATTACTCTCCTCATCAGCTCAAACGTCTTCCTCCTCGAAAACTGTCTCAAGCGCATGATCAAAGTGGCTATCAGTTTCTGTCTCTTCCCCTTCATCTGGCTGATTGGCACCTTCAGGAGCATTATCACTCTGATTGTCCAACTCTCTTGGCATTGGTTGGTTAACTTCTGCAATCTCTGGCTCTTCATTCCTTTGAACCCTCTGATCTGCAAATAGCGAGACTTCGCGCACGCTGGAGGAATGGGCCAACAACTGAGTAGATGATGTATCTCTCGATTCCTGAGGTTCCAGCTGAATAGGCTCCTATTGGTATTGTGGCTCTGCAGCCTGGGTAATTCGTTTCTTCCTCTTTGCCAACACCGGTGGCCTTCTATCACCCATGAGATTGTATGAGAGGGCAACTGATCTTCTCCTCAATCTACGAACATGCTCCTCTACCCAAGTGCTTGTAAAAGTCAAGACAGGAATAGACAAAGTGTCTAAGTCCGTAATCTCTGGCTCGGCCCAATCTGGTGGTGGAATTGGTGTGTTCTTTATCGATTCATAATCTGGGTGAATAAGTCTGGTATCCTCATCAACCTGGTCTGGGACTTGGACCACTTCGCATTCTCTGATTAATTTAAGAGGGAATCTAGAAAACATTCTTTTTCTAATCTCAACTTCGTCTCCAACATTCACCCAAAAATCCTCCAAGTGAGCCCTGTGCCTGTACTCCTCACCCTGCACTGTTCCAATCTTCCCTCAAGGATCAAAATCCTACCGGCTGGTATGTAGATTTAACTGATAGAACCGCAATTCATCTTCAGCCTCCTTGGCTACCTACAAAGAAGGGCACTCCTTAAGCGAGTTTCCCAAAACAATGGGAAAGAGAAAACCTCCCTTCTTCTTCCTTCTTATAATTTTGTCATAGGCCACCAGTTGCCTAGACAGCTCAAGCATAATCATTCTATTCGTGGGGTACCTCGATAGTCGGTAGACGTATGAATTGTACCCTGGCAGCCTTAAATAGGTGAACTTTGGGAATTGGATGAACCAAAACCCATACTCCTCTATCAACATTTGTGCCTCTTCAGATATCCTTTGTTGCAATCTCCGCTGAAGGGTCCTCGTGATGTACATTGTGAAAGCATCATTCACCCTCTTGAAGTCAGCCGTGCTTGTGAGATGCAACTGTCTACAAGATTCATGAATCTTGAATTGATTAAAACCACACCCAATCGGCTCTTGGTATGCCAACCCTCTGTATTTTGTCATCCGAGCTAGCATGCAGATAGCATACGAGCTCATGTAGAATGTCCTCGTTCTCCTCAGATTCTAAAATATCTCATCAATGTTGTCGCTTATCATTTGTGCCCAATTTACATCCACCTTTCCTTCGAGCACCACGCTGATATAGAAGAACATCCATGGTTCAAACACATATGACTGCGGGCTGCCGTTAACTTGACTGAGCAAGATAATTATATCACAGTAATTCTGCTTCAGCTCCTCATAAATTATCTGCTTTGGCAGCCTGGCAACAGGAGGCTTTGGCTTTCTCATCCAGGTGGTGTTGATTCTCTTCATGCATTTCTCGAAAGATGTGGCATACATCTTATAAGCCTTTTCCTTGGATTTGTATAACATCTTATTTGTAGCCAGGATCCTGAACGCCTCGCCAATTGCATCAGGTGCAAGGTTGGCCAATATCATGCCATCCGGAGAAACAATCGTCCGATGGTCCGAGTTGTAGAAGTTTGCGCATTCCATAATCAGCTCTGGACATCGAACTGCTGGTTGGAACCCGACTGCTGCATATAATCCGCTCTTCACAATATTGTGCGATACTTCCGTTGGAGGATTGCCACCTTGCCCATATATCCTTCGCATGAAGGCCTCGAGGTTGAAAGACCCAAGGTTGGTGTCCGTCACATTCCCGAACTTTGACACAATCTTAGACTCCGGAATAAAAGATTTCTTTAAGCTCTTGATGATCGCCTGCCTGGAGGCGTTTTCTTTGATAGCTTCATTATTTCCAGCCTTAGCTCCAGCTCTGCTTGTTCCAGCAACATCAGCTTTTCGTCCTTCAGCCATCTGCAAAACGAGAAGCAAACATTACACTTCAAACTTTTAAAATTAAAATCATGAGAGATGGTTGGCGAATGGAGTTGGCTGCAAAAAAAAATTGAAATCAATAGCTTCAGCAGTATAACTCCAACTTCAAACCTCGATAGATTTAAACTTCAAAAATTAACAAACGAACTTCAACAATTTGTAGCCAAAAGAATTTTAAACTCTCTGGAAGAAACCAACTTCAGCAATGTCAACTTCAAGCTTCAGCAACTTCGAAAATAATTCAAACCAGCACTTCGAAAGTTTTAAATCAACAACTTCGAAAGTTTTAAATCAGCAACCTTCAACAATTTCTACTTTTGATTTAATTCTTTCTCGACATTCAACAATCAAAATTTAATCTCAATCTCGAATCCTACCTTCAATAACTAAATCTTGAGAAATTCAAACTTCTTGAAAAATTGAACTCAACACCCAGCAACTTCGGAAGATTTTTAACTCTCAGCAACCTTGAGTTTCAGCAACTCAGAAAATCAATCTCCAGCAACTCCAAGCAGTTTCGACTTCAGAGAAATAAATCAACTTCTTCAGCAACTCTCAACTTTCAGCTCTCAAAGAAATTAAATCAGCCTCACAACGAAAACCTCAGAATAATTCTTAACAATCTCTTTCAACTCTCCAGCACAAATCTCAGCTTTGAATCTTGTGAAATGAAAATGAAAATCCTCGAAGTTTTATAACCAAAAGCTGGTGTGCTTATTTTAGCAGATGCCATTAATTCTCTTCATCATGACTTAGACATTTTCTAAATTTAAAAGAGAATATTCCAGTTGTCTTACAGTCGTCATAGCAATTTGCTATTCCGGGAGATTCTTTCCTCGATTTGAATTTAAAACTTCCCTCCCGACTGCCAGTTATCTCCAGTGATTTCGAAAAAATCATTTTACTTTGGTTTAAAATAATCTCACTATTTAAAATGGCATGTTTAAAATATAAAATTTAATTTAAATGCCATTTAATTTATTTCACCAGCGTCCGTGAAAAATCAATGTCAGCACTTTAAAATGGCTAGGCACAATTTATTTTCTGTCCATAATTAATCCAAAAACAAATTTCCCACGATTAAAATCGTCTGATTTTAAAATTTTATGGGTCCAAATTAAAGGGGAACTTTAAATTTAACTTAGGAAAATAATTAAATTAAATTTTAATTTAATTTCTCCGACTTAGGCAAATTTTGAATTTAATTGCCTAGAGAAATTTTATCACTTCCAAATGCCTTCAATCTCGCCTTAAAAAAAAAATCATTTGATTTTCGCATATCATGCCAAGAGGAAATTTTTAATTTTAATATTCACTCATCACTTCTTTAATATTTTCCTTAGGAAAATTTAAATTTTCCCTTTTCAAGCTCAAGGCACAAATGGCAATATGTGTTTTTTTTTAAATTTTGACCCTTCGCATATCTCACCATAGGCTTTACTCCCAACGCCTTAGCTTGATTTTCAAATAATTCCTCCTCTAGGCGCATATCACACCTGTGTCTTTATTTAAGATGCCTAGATGTCTTTTCAAGGCGCATATCTAAGGGTTGTCTTTCAATTTCGATATCCCCTTCCAACTTTTAATTCATTCTCTTAACTCCTCCAGGCGCATATGAAGAGTTGATCTCCAAATTCGTAGCACTTAGAATATATCCTCAATTCATTATTCAAGTAAAAGGGGGCGCATTTCCTGTGGTCTACCTCAAATTTTCGCACTTAGAAGAATCCAGGCGCAAATCTTCATGACTTAGACGTCTCTACCCTTAGCCTTCTTAGCTGGGCGCAAACAAGAGGGTAAGCTTTTGAATGGAGGCGCATATGGAAGTATGAGGTTTTAATTTTTCTTCCCTGGGCGCAAATGATAGGTTGTTCTTTCACTTCCATGCCTTAGAAACTTTGTTCACTTCCTCCTTGAAGTAGGGTGCATATAAGAGGGGCTGCTTTCAGTTTTTAATCACCTCCTTCCTTCCAGGCGCAAATGACTACCTGTGGTTTCATTTAATGCCTTAGTCAAAATTCCTAATGCCATCAGCTTTCTTTAACCTAGGCGCATATGAGTGGGGAGACTTTCAATTTTCTCACTTAACACTTTTAATCACCTCTCCATGCTGGGCGCAAATGAGACCCCCTACTACCAATTCTTGGACTTAGAATATTTTTAAAATCCATTCTCCTCCTTCATGGGCGCATTTACCTGTGTCAAGCCTTCAATTTTGTCAACTCTAAGCTCAGGGGCGCAAATAGCATGGGGAGCATCAAGTTTCGACACTTAGTAAAATTTTCAAGCTCCTCTTTGAGGCTGGGCGCATATGAGTTATGGAGGTTTTAATTTTAACACTTAGGCAAAATTTGGAGTTCTTCAAAGTGGGGAGCATTTGACCCATGAAGCCTTTAATTTTCAACTGCTTAGAATTTTTTCAATTCACTCCTCAGGCTGGGCGCATTTTAGTCATAGAGCTTCCAGTTTGGAGACTTAGGAAAATTTCGAGGTTCTTGCAAAGTGGGGCGCAAATCATAGGTCAAGCTTTCAAATTTCAATGACTTAGAAATTTTTTAAGTTCTCTCTTCAAAGAGGGGCGCATTTGACACATGGAGCATCCAATTTATGACACTTAGAACCCTTTCCATTCCTAATCCATGGAGGGCGCATTTGGGGTACCCTGCTTCAAGTTTTTAACTTAGGCAAAATTTTTGAACTCTTCAAGCTTAGGCGCATTTGGCAGGTGGTGTTTCAAATTTCATGACTTAGAAAAATTTTAAGTTCTCCTCCTCTTCAAGGGCGCAAATCAACCATGGAGCTTTTGATTTTTGACACTTAGAAAAATTTAAAGCTCTTTCAAACTCTTGGGCACAAATCCATGGTCCAGCTTTCAATTTTGTGACTTAGGAAAATTTTAAAGTCCTTAAGCTCAAGCGCATTTGACCCATGGAGCTTCAAGTTTCCATGCCTTAGAATGTTTTTCAACTCTTCCAACTCAGGCGCATTTCTGATGTCTAGCTTTCAATTTATAACACTTAGAGAATTTTCATTCTTAACCCATGGAGGGCGCATTTGACCCATGGAACTTTCAATTTAAATGCCTTAGGCGAATTTCCAAGCTCCAACATCCTTGGGCGCAAATCACATGTAGAGGTTTTATTTTTGATAAAATTTTATTGTCCAAATTCCTAGACGCCCATGGAGAGGTCAACTCTAGGTTTGACCTGTGAGTCTTCCTTTTTGCCTTAGAAGAATTTTTTGTACGCCTTTAGCCTTTTTAAAGCAAGTTCTGATGCTGCACTTGAAAATTTATCTGTTTTCTCGAATTTCATGCCCTTTGCCATATTTAGGGTGATTTTCTCCTGCTAACCCTAATTCGCCCTTAATTTCTATTTTTAGAAAGTTACCTGAATTTCATGCTCTCAACTGACCTCTGACTCTGAAAGGCCTAATTTTTTCTATGTTTTGAACTTTGTGGTGTGATTGTGCTGCTGATGCCTGATATTTGCCTGTACCTGCTATTTTTAGCAACCTGCTAAAAATAGCAACTGCTTAAAAAGTCTTCAAATTTCATGTACTAAATGCTTGAAGTGTAATAGTCGTGGCTGGATGCTGCTTTTGCATGACTGTCCTATTCCGCCCTTGATTTTAGGAAACCCTAATTTCTCTGCCCATGCCTGCTAAAAATAGCAAGTGTCTGATTCTCCATTCTTAGCAACTCCATTTGTCTTGAAATTCGCGCCAAGGGGTCCTCATCACATGTTTGACCTGTTCATACTGAGACTTGATGTTGACCTGCTATTTATAGCTGCTTCTGAAGTGACTTACTATTTATAGTAAGTGCTTGTTTTTCGAGGCTTCCTTAGCTCCATTTGAGTTGAAATTTGAACAGCGTGCTCCTTGTTGGTAAACTTGCCTGTCTACACTGGCGCCCGAGATTGACTTTCTATTTTATAGCCCGTGTCGAGAACACCTTACTAAAAATAGTAAGTGCTCCGATTGTCTTCAAATTTGGCCAGCAGACTCCTCAGAAGATGCTGATCATGGTGGATACTTCAGTTTTGGACATTTTGATGCCTGATTCCTCATTTTTAGTTCTCAAGCTCGAAATCCTAATTTTCCTGCATGTTCCTCAAATGAGCTTTGTTTGACCTTATTTCTGTTGCATGTCGATCAGTTCGTGGTTCTGAAGTGCTGGGCAGCTGCCAAAGTGGTACCTGCTAAAAATAGAAAGTGGCTGAGAAAGTGACCAACCGGTCATCAGATGGTTTTGCATGTCACACTACTCGAGAGATCTTGAAAAACCCAGAAAAACCCAGAAAAATCATCAACATGCAAGCACTGGCTATAAATAGCAATTTTCTAAAAGGTGACCAGTTCCACTTGCATGTTACATCGTTGCGAAGCTCTCGGAAAACCCAGAAATATGCCGACATGCACTGAGAAAATCTGCATGCAAACCCTAATATCGGCCTCCGAAGGCTGAATGTTGAAAGTCGTCCTGCTTTGCATGTCATATCACTATGAAGGTTTTGAAAAAGCCACAAAGAATCTCCGAACATTCATCAAAAAATGTAACATGTAAACCCTGGAATTTGCTCTGGAAGCTGAACTGCTAAAAATAGCAAGTCGTCCGTTTTTGCTCAAATTTTGCCAGAAATGAACTCAAAGTTCTCAAAATGTAATGAAGTTGCCAAAATGTGAAAATCTTGAGAAGATCAACGCTAAACTGACACTTACTAAAAATAGAAATTTGGCAGAATTCAGTGAAAATTCAGAGGGAGTCCACCTGAAGTGTCTTAACAGTAGTGTTATGCTCAAATGTTGATCAACCAACTCAATTTGACCCTAAAGCAATCTAAGATGTAAAACCCTAATATCAGATTTGGCCAAATTTCACGTTTAAGCTTGCAGACGGGAGCATCCCCGGAAAGCAAGTAGCAGAAAAGAAGCAGAAAGAGAGAGAGACAAAAACCAAAGCCAAAAGACCAGAATGGAGCAAAAATTTAGGGGTCCCCATCTTGAATGGGGCGATGTGTGAAAAGGTCACAACAAGACTCTTGTGGGAAATGTTGCTGATTGGTTTAATCATTTGGAGCTGAACATTATTACAAGTTGGGAAACTATGAGCGAGAAATTTTTGGCGAGATTCAAGCCTGTTGAAGACAGTCATCTGTTGTTTGCCCAACTTGCAAATTCAAAAATAGAGCACAATAAGCCCAAAAGGGCATTTGTAGCAAGATTTAATCATCTCGTTACATGACCTTCTTCTACACTGAATCCATCATTGGAGATACTGATGAGTTGTTTCATATTTATGCTCTTCCATTAAAGATAGCCTTCTTTGTGACGATGACAAAAAAAATAGAATTGACAGATGTAAAAGAACACGCCATTGATTTGTTGGATAATATGGTCACCTCCAACAAGATGAAGAAGGATTTAATTAGACTTCTAGTTTAGAGTTCTATAGATCCACAACTATAGAAGGTAGCCAATGAGATGACTATTCTCAAGAGGCAGTTGCTTACTCAAGGGAAACCTTCACCACCACCACCACAATATCAACCTCAACAACAGTGTCAACCTCAACAACTGTATCAACCTACGAGGAATAATTTCCAACCTTTCAATAATTACAAGCCACGGTTGCCAACACCTCCACTAAGACCAATGATTGAAGCTACACAAAATGCAGTATTTTGTTCTTTCCATGAGAATGATGCATATACTGGTTCTACATGTCCTAAGAATTTAAGAATGAATCAGATCATGGGATATGTTGATGTTGCAACCAGTTCGAGTATTGTCCCTACACCAAGTTTGAATGTTGTCTTACCACATATGGAAAACTTTGATGGCAACTCTACTATGGGATACATTGATAGTGAACCCATTATTGAAGAAGAAGAAGACCTCTACCACTACTCTCTTACAGTAAATCATGAAAGATATTCAGTGCCTATGTTTTCATGCGCTCAACACTTAAAAGTGTAGAAGGAAGAAGAAGAGATCCAAAGAACTAAAGAACAAGTTAAGGAAGTGGTTGCAACTTCCACTTTTAAAAATTCACATGATAATGTCAAGGTATATCAAGATTCATCTTTGGAAAATTTTGATGTACTCGATTCCATGACAAAGATCAAGGTTAAGATTTCACAGTTGGAGTATCTTCGTGATCACCCAGAGCAACTAGACAGAATAATACAATATGTAAAGAAGGATGTTATTCAGCTTAATTTGCTCAAGTTGTTCAAGTTCCAGAAGAAGAAAAGCCCAAACCTTTATATATATCTTTATATATAGGTGGATTCAAATTGAGCAACTGCATTATTGATTTTGGCGCTTTGAACAACGCCATGCCTCTTCAAGTCATGAACACTTTGGGGCTCTCATGCATAGAAACTGAGAACGAGTGTTACACTTGCATCAAAGTCAGTGTCGTTGGTTGGCCAATTAAAAGACACACAGGTAAGATTGGTGGCTTGTCTGGAGAAGAAATTCATGATGACTATCCTAATGGCTAACATTCTAGCTAGCTACGGGATGTTGAGCTGGAGCTTTTGCAAAGATCCTGGTGGTGAAATACAGTTAGATTGGTTTTCCATGACCATTCATGTAAAGGAGAGAAAAATCAAGATAGAACTTGAGCCGAAATCTCAATTCATAGGGATGAAATCCCTAGACCCCCTAGCCCAATTTCTATATCAAGAAACAGGTCTTGGTAATTATGTGACATTGTCAAAGATAGAAGCTAAAGAATAAAACATTGCTTGTCCTGAAAAGATATTGATAGAGGATACAAAGTTATGGATAGTGTAGTTCAATTGGGGTTGTTCAACTGTAGGTTTAGGAGCAAGAGTAATAATCATCTCCCTTAAAGGATAGTTGTACCCATATGCATATTGCTTGCAATCAAAATTCACTAAAGCTAGAAAAGAGGTACTTTTGTTAGGCCTCAAAAATGTCGAAGACATGGGAATCGAACTCCTATGTGTTAAAGGGGATGTAAAGTTGATCGATGAGCTAATCAAAGGATATTTCCAAGAAAAAGGATCACCTACGACATTATAAAAACTGAGTTTGGAACACGATTGATTGGTTTGAAGCATTCGACATCAGAGACATCCCTGAGGATGGAGGACAACAAAACTAATGCCTCAGTTATATATGCTTCCCTCTTTACGCCATATTTTGACTCTTTTGTGTATGAAGATCTAATAATCTTCATCCTAGAGGAATTATCTCCTGCAAAACCCATCAAAAGAGAAATGAAGCCTTTCAATAAATTTAAGTGGCATCGTTGTAATCCATTCCCACTACCATACAATAGGCAGTACTTGAAGCATTTCATTCCTTCGGGGATGGAGTAGTTTCCTTTCCTTTTTCGTTAATGTGTTTCCCCATTTTGTGAAGTTTTTGTCATGTTCTAGGTGTTTTTAGGCAGTCTGGGGAAGTTCCAACTTATAGGTGATTTTAGAAAGTCTTGTCCTAGGTGATTTAGGGAAAAGTCTTGTGATAAGCGATTAGGAGATGGTCCTAACTCTGATGCCCAATGGATAAGACACTGGTTTATGCTTAAAATTCTAGATATTCTTAGTTCTCCTATGCCATAAGTATCTGACATGGTCCCCAAACAAAGCCAATTGTTGTGCCCAATCAAAAAATTTGCTTCATTAAGGAATTTTGTAAAGAGTGGTCAAAGTCTTGTAATTTTTTTGTCAAAAGTCAAAGTTTCTAAAAATAGACTTCGTTCAAGGTTTTCTGGGTTTGTTGTCAAATGGATGCTAGAAAAACTTTCTAAAAATAGAATTTTTTTGGAGGGCTCTAACTAATTCTGATTGGTCAAAAATACTTCCCAATTAGGCTGGTTTGGTTAGAATCGTCAAAAGGTTAGGATTTCTCTAGTGGGTTAATTTTGCTTTTTCAAAAGGTGAAGCATGAGCTCTAAGGTCATCAATGGGGGATTATCTACTACCAAGTATTAGATTCAAAGTCTCAAATGTTGTGTAGGAAATGTCACAATGTCAACAATCGAGAAAATGTGAAGTTCACGTGAAACATAGGTGAATTTAAAAATGGTGAAATTTATAAAAAATTCCAACTTTGGGATGTCTAGGCACCCCTGGTTGACAAGGGAACCTATCATTTGGTGCCTTAGTCATTTTTCAGCTTTCATTGTTCATTGTTTGAGTGAATCTTGCCCATTAGTAACCTTCAATCACCCAAAAAATAGGATAAAAGCAACATTAGAGGTTGAGAAAAGCTAGCAAACATATCACTGAGGTTTAGATGGGTTAGTATGCTCAACATCCAAATGCAGGTGTCTATCGTCTTGCGGAAATCAGTGATCAAAAGATGCAATTGGAAAAGGCGAAGATCAAGGATGGAAGAAAGATGAAAATCATTGAAATTTGGCTAAGGCATAGGATGCTAGGTGACCCTGTCAGCCAGGGGCACCTGGGTTTTCAACACTTAGAATATTTTCGACCCCAGCATGCCTTCTTTCCAATTCAACCTTCCTTGGTCACTTTTGGGATCTGCAATCATGATTAGATGATGTTGAATGCTGATATGAAGTTGGGGATCACTTCAACGCTGGTCAAACAAATTTTATTAGTTGGCAATACTAGAGTGTTGGATCGTCAAAGTTGGAGGCAGGCCTCGCCGAAAGCATAAGCAAGCAAAAGTTGAAAAGAACAAAGAAAATGGCTAACATTGGAGAGCTACAAAGGAGGAACTCACCATTGCACATTGAAACGAACTCAGATTTTTACATACAAAGTTCCTATCTTCATGGATGGACTTCAAAATTTTAGGGCTTTCACGAAGAAAGTGCTTTTTCATCCTCAAACTCTATTTAAGCAACCTTTTAGTTGCATTTGAAGGAGGAAAAATAAAATTTTCTTCTCATCAATATTTGGAGGCTCAAACAGAGTGCTTTTTTAGTGTTCTTCGTGGATTCAAGAATGGGAAGCATAGAGGCACACATTTTCATGGTCTAATCTTTTAGGGCAACACATTTTAGAAATAGGTGGTCAGATTTTATAGTTTTTTGTCAATTTGGGTCCATTTTCTTTTTGCTCCTCTTGAAGGATGGGAAATTTTATATTCCCAAAAATCCATTTTTTCAACACTTTTTGGAAATCCCTTCGCTTTTTCAAAATTTGATGAATTGGGTCTCTTTAGAATGTGATTGTCTACAAAACCTAGACCTCAATTTTTTTTTTTGGGAATCCACTTTTTGGAGAGAAATGAATCACCTTTTCGGGGCAGCAAAGATTTCCAAGAGTAGAACTAAAAGTAGTAGTTAACTTGATGCCTTTTCCAAGTTTAACTTGCTATTCTTGTTTCATGCTTATCTATTCTTTGTGAAATAGAAAAATAAAATGTATAGTTGGAACTTTCCATGCTTTTAAATTAGTTAACTAATTTTAGTAGGTGGTTAGTTAGTTGTCTTGTGTTAGTTTTAGAAATAAATTTTGCGAGTTGGCAAGTTTATTCAGCTTAAATCAAGGAGATTTTATGGTTACCTACTTCTTGTTTGTGTATAAATAAGGGCAACCTTGCCCATTATTTTCTAACTATTATTGTAAGAGCTAATTTGTAGGCCTGTATTGCTGCAAATTATTGTTCAGTTATTGTTCAACTTGTGTCAAGTGTAATTTGGTGTTTGATTGCTCATTGTAAGCCTTTCTTTGCTACAATTTGTTGTCCCAAAAGTGTAACTGTTGTTAGAAATTGAGAGAAGTGAAAACGTATGCCTTATTTGCTCTGATTTACTTGCTCGATCTCTTTTAGTTTCTTGTCTTATGTTTTTTTCTTGTATAATCTTTATTTTAGCTTACATCTTATAAGTACAATGAGTCTTCAGGTGTGATATGGAAGTAAGTTTATTTAATCTTTTGTGTTATTCAAATCATTCCTTGTTTTGACTCACAAGCTTTGAGTTTACTTGAGTTGTCAGAAGCATCTATAGCTTAGGCCTAGTTGTAGTTTGAAGTTTTGGAAAAGAGAAAACTTTAGCTATGACACAAAGAGCTTTATAACCTTGTGATCTTAGCTAAGAATACAAATATTGGCAGTAGTTTAGTATTCTTTTTAAGCATCATCAATGAAGAGGGAGCTTCCCCTCCTAATTTGAAGAGCAGTTTTATTGTGCATAGCTGTCCATTTCTAATCCACATTCTAGAGGTGCAAATTGAAACGCCAAAAAATACATCATTCAAGTGGTAGGGGTTTGATTTTATTTTCAAATGTCCTAAGGGGGGATAGAAAAATGGGGAGAAGCTTAGGATTGAGACCATAGACATGACTAGTTTGGTAGGCATCAATTATGGGTGCCACTAACTAGACCAATGCCTTGGCCAATGGTAGCATCCAAGATATTCACTTAAGTTGGAAATAACATCTATGCCAATTGAAATTGACTTGCACCAAGTCTATTCTAGTTACTAAAGCCTACAAGTAGGCAAGACACCAAATTTGAAAAGAGGGTCCACTTGAATATTATGCTAAAAAAATTAGTCTTCTATTCTTGGGCTTTTATAAACTATAAATATATGCATTTTAGTTTTGGTTGTCTTATTTTGATTTTCCTTTATCTTTTGGGACTTGGGTGATATTCACCTATAGAGCATCCTTGTAGGAAGAGTTTTTCTATATAATTGATTGTGGTGATATGAAATGAAGTTACAATTTTTTGGTACAACATGCATAGTGATTTATATATTATAATGATGTCGGAGATGTTATGATAAATCATATATGTTAGTTCACATGTGCTAATATTGTGAAAACAATCACAAAGATTTTGGATGAAGAACTCACTATTCCACATGTGATTAGTGTGTTATTGAGCATGGACAATGATTCAAGGGCACGTGTGCAGAATTGGATTTTATGTGGCATAATATGAGAGCAACAGAGTTTTATAGAAGATGACATGAGCTATTGCAAGCAATCGAAAGTAATGTTATGTTGGTGTGTGCTATTATAAGTGAGGAGATAATAGTATTTTCTATAGTGAAAACCTATAAGTATACCAACAGTGTTAGGTTTATAACTATTAATTCATAGTGTGCAATAGTTGTGAATTATACGATATGAATATTCATATAGAGACATCACACTTAGTATATCAATGGAGTATGCTAATGTCATGTATGGTTAGATTATAGTTGCATGAATCTTGGTATTCCATTAGTTAATATTCCCATAAATATATCTATATACATTAAATCTCAAACAAATTTACCAAGGTTACTTGATTGTATAAGCTAAAAGTAATAGTATTAGATTGCATATTTTTTGTGTCTATTAGAGTGATTGTAGAAGAAGAGTATGTTGTAGATTGAGAATCTATAAAAGGTTTGAAATAACTTGTTGTGTTTAATCATTGTTGATTCTAATTAATGTAACAGTGAATATATTTTGGTGGTGGGTTTTCTCCCAAAAGGATTTACCAAATAACTCTTTGTGTCTTGTGTAATATTGTGGATGTATGCTATTTTATTTACTTCTATACATATTGTTAGATAGATTTTATAAATATTGTTGATTGTTTTTTATTAGAGGTAAATAACGAGTTTTGAAGGGGCCCAAAACCCTTTACAAAGAAAGCAGTTGAACTAAATATAGAAGCAAAACATTAGTAAACAACCCAACAGTAGCAATCCATCAGCAAAAAAGTAGCCAAAAAGGAGAAGCACCCAGTAGCACTACATACTTTTCAGAATGTCTATCGCCTCTACATCATAGTCTATAGCTTTCTGTGCATCATCAAAAACATTAGAACTTTCCTCCCCAAAAGGTCCTCCCTGAGCTTTAGTTTTGTTCCTTGTACATGCTTCAGGGCCACCCGTATTAACCTCAGAAATAAGAATACCTTTTTCACCATTCTTACCAGCAGTAACAACTTCACCCATCTGCTTACAAGCAACAACACCCCCATCATCATGGATAGTATCTTTCCTCTTCTTAGCACTAACCAAAGGGGAGGCAACAGTACTAGACTCAACATTCCCAACACTTTTATGACCCTCCCCTTCTCTCAACAGATAGTCCCAAACTTTCCCCATTTGATCCTCAAGACTGAGGATTCTTTCTTCCATATTTTGCTTCATTTTGACGGTTTCCTCTGCCACCATGTCCGCCACAATGTTTAAGATTTCAAAAATCTCATCAATTTGGTTCTGAATAAAGGACCCCTTAGTCTTTTTAACCATACCCCTAACTCTAACATTCGCTTTATTAAGCTCATGGAAAAACCACTTAAAAAGCTTAAAGAAAACAAGAGACCCCTCATGTGCAGTTCCAAGCACATCAGACAAATCATTTCTATCAATATTAAAAACCCCTTTACCCAGGGCATCCTCCTCCTCAGAAGAACTATTCTTATCCTTTTTAAAAGGGGGTTCCTTGCCTTTTTCCATAGCAACTGGAGTTTTAAGCTTACGGATAGAGCTAACAATTCCTTCAACCATTTCTTTTCTCTTCATAACCCTCTCCAAGTCCTCACCCTGGGGCTCTGGAACACCAGCAGAAACTCCATACTTATCTTTCATCTGCATAGTCGGTTGAACACTCGAGGAATCATCAACAAAGATGTCGCCCACAATAGTGAGAGGTCGACCCTGCTCCAGAATTTGACTCGCAGACCGCAACACCCTTTTCTTCCCACTAGCTTCCCCAATGTCCTTCATCTTGGTGGTTGGAGGTGGAGAAGAAGCCTCTCCATACAAATCATTCCTAATCTTCGGACCCCTACTCGACACCACAACAACAGGTTCATCACTACATGTTAAATAAGCACCACTGTCACAACCTTCACCTTTTTTTTCCTTCCCGAGGGATGGCTATGTGGACCCCCTTCCATGGAGGCAAGAGAATCTGGCACAAACTCCACATCATCCTCTGAGTCATCCTTTTTACCCAAAATTAGCTTCCTTCTCTTGGCCATTTTACTAACAAGTTCATCATCAAAAGTCGTATCATACCCTTCCGCAGGTTTTTTATCCTTTGGGGTGGCCATAGGTTTGGGAACCTCAAAAGATTTTGCATAATTAGAAATCAGGAGAATTAACCTGACATGCAAAACATGATTTTTTGGATTCTTCTTGTGATCCTTAATCCCCACATCCAAAGACATAAGAAGATAAACTAGAAAAGAGACCCTCCTCTTGTGACGAAAGTGATTTAATAGAATGAAATGATAGTTACTTACCGCTGAGAAATGGCCTTCCAAGGTAATGTAGCACATCAATTCCTCCGCAACATCTCCCCATAAAGCCTTAAGGGAGTTGCGTTGATATCTACCACTGTTAGCAGTCTTTAAGTCCTTCTCTTCATCATCTTTGAAGAACATTTTCATTTTTGTTTGCGCCTCCTTTTTATCCCTAAAAACCTTCATACTGTCATAGGCAGACTCGTAATTCCAGTGATGAATTCCTCATTCACCTCAAACTTAGTCCCATTAAGTTTAAGAAATTTTTCTTTCCAACCCTTAAGAAAGAGCTCCATCACCTAAGGATTTTTTCCATGAAAGTCTTTCCAGATAGGGGGTTAATCCACCCTTAACAAGCACCTTCCAAACCTCCTTCTCCTTTACAACAACACAAGATTTGGGTTCGACCCGGTTTCTATCACCCCCCATATTGCCGGAATTCACACTAGAAACCAACTTATAGACACAAAGCCCATCACCAAGAAAAATTTGGAACACAATGCCAAAACTACCCAGAATCCGTGTGAGGCCAGAGCTAGGATAGGGGAATATAACAATTCTTTTTTTACAGCACCCTGCACCTGTACAAAACTCTTGATTCAAATCTTGCATCCCATTCTTATTCATGACATTATGCCATGTGGTGAGAAGCTTGCATGTCGCCCACCATAATAAGGATTTAATCCATATGAATTCAACACTCATTATTTATCATGGTAATAGCCTCTTGTTGTACCCCAAAATTAAATTTTTTGTTACACTTTTACATTTTGAAAAAATGAGTAAATGTTTTGTTAAATCTGTCAAAAAAGGTCAAAATTTGGGTGTGCATGTCTTGCATGAGGGGTCAAAATGTGAAATTCCCAAAATATGATGATCTGGGTCTGCTCAAAGCGACCTAATCTGCAAAACCCAGATCTTAGTTTTTCATCCCTACTTTTTAGGAAAACGGCTATTTTTAGAAATTTCCTAAAAATAGTAACTTTTTCGGGTTTTTCCGGGTTTCTTTAGAAACATATATCGGCAAAACTTTCTAAAAATAGAAAGTTGTTCCGTTAGGGTTCAAATTGATTATGATTGGCTCAAAATACGTCTACATCAGGCTCGCAGTCAAAATCTCAAAATAATCAGTTTTGCCTTAGTGGGTCTATTCTGCTTTTTCAGAAGCATATCAGGAGCTCCGAGGTCATCAATGGAGGTCAGTTAGCTGCTAGGCGTCAGATTCAACACTCAAAGCATTAAACAGAAGGTGAGTTGGTAAGCAGTCACGAAGAACGAGAAAGAAGGTGAAAAGTGATGAAAATTTTCTAACACTGCCAGACTTGGGCGCCCCAAGTGAAGAAGGGCACCCACCTTTTTAGGGCACCAAATGATGGAATTAGGGTTTGAGCTCTAAGTTGAAGTTGCTCAATTCTCTACCAGCTTCACAGCGAGTCTGACGGTGCAATCAATAGACCATCCAATCATCCGGGATTCGAGGCCGAACATGGAGGTTCCAAACTATGGTCAGAAGGAAGAAAATGAGAAATATCAAAAATTGACTGTGGGAAAAGTCTGCGCCCTAAGTGAAGAAGGGCGCCCAACTTTTTGAGGCACCTAATCCAACAGTTAGGGTTTGTTAAAGTGCTTAATCTCTTCAGTATTCAGCCAACTTCGATATGCCTGCCCCCGTCAGATCATTCGACTGACCATCCTCTGATAAATTCAGATCGAAGTCGAGGGTACAGAATGAAGGTTTTAAACTTGAAGAGAAAGTCAGATAAAAATGGCTAAGTCTGGAAGGTTTGGGCGCCCCAGGAGAGAAGAGGCGCCCAAGTTTTCAAAGGCCTAAACAGATGAATTTGGAGATGAAGCTCTAATATGATCTCTTCGTGGTTGATCCAGCTCTCCAACGAGATATCCAACACATCAATCGGAGGTTGCAGTCGTGAGATACGAGAAGCTGAAAGTAGGGAGAAACAAGAGCTAAGAACCAAGATTCATAAGCAAACAGGAAAAATAAAAAAATAATCTAACTTTAGTGAACATGGGCGCCCCCAGTCAAGATGGATGCCCAAACTTTTGAGGGTTTAGAATTCATTGTTTGACAAAGTATCTCCTAGAAGTCCCCTCCTAATATCTCGTTAGCTTCGCGATGAGCATAATAGGCAATCAATCTGATGCTCAGAGCACCAGATTCAATGAGATCATCCGTAGAAAAGGTGTCAATGAAGAAATTTAAAGATCATAAAAATGGCTAACTCTGGACAAAATGGGCACCCCTAGAAGGAAAAGGCTCTCGTGAATTTGAAGGTCGAGATCAAGTTTTTAGCCAGAAGCGCCTCTAGAACAACCTTTTCAGAATCAGTCAGGCTACGTGATGGATCTTTTAGCTCGACTATCAGATCAATCTGCAAACCAGAAATCAGAGGCAAAGTAGGGGGACAAAATGGTGAAAAGTTGGAAATATCAGAAATTTGACTAACTCTGCTTAAAGTGGGCGCCCCTGGTGAAGAAGGGCACCCATCTTCTCATGCCTTAGAGAAATTTTCAAGATTTTCAAAATTTTCAAAATTACAAGAAGGAAGATGGTGTCCAAAGTTCAAGAAGCTGAGATTTTAGGGTTTTCCAGAAATAAAAGCAAAAGAAAGCAAAGCAAAAAAAACAAAACCCTAAGTCTATTTAACACCTCTCTTTCATGTAATTTTTATTATTTTTGCAGGTAGCATTCAAAGGAGAAAGTTGGAGTAGCAAGTTTGAAGAATTTTTATGATCCAAGAATTCATATTTGCTGGTTTTTCATCAGATTTTTCATATCAGCAAGCATAAACCCTTGCTTTTTCAACTTTTTCATCCAGAAGATCAAGTTTTTCAAGGAGAAGGCCAAGGTTTTCCATTTTCCAATCATCTGGGTCTTTTCACCTTATTCTTCTGAAGAAACTTTCAAGAACTTCATCAAGTTGCAGCAACTGCTTTTATTTTGCATGTCAGTGAAATCCTCAGTGCATTCAGTTTTCAAACATCTGGGTCCTCTCAAATCAGTCTTCTGAAGAAAACCCATATCACAGCTTTTTTCAAGAAAATTTCAAATCCTAGGGTTGGCTGCTTTTTCGATCAGCCATCAGGGTTTTGCAAATCTAATCAACTGGGTCCATTTCTAATCATATTCTGAACAAAACCCAGGTGCCAACTTTTTTCGTAAAAAATTGAAGAAATTAGGGTTTGCTGCTTTTTCAGTCAAAATTCAAGATTTCAAAAATGGACTATTTGGTTTGTCTTGCAACAAAATTCTAAGCAAAACCTATATCTCAGAAAAATTTCCCAAAATTTGTCCGTTGGAGGAAGAAAAACCAGCATTCTAAAAATAGAAAGTTGCTCAAAGCTTGTCTGAGCATAGGTGAGTTTACAGTCATTCTTCAAGGTTTTCAATATGGAGTACACTCCCCTCAAGTTTAGGACCAAATCAACACTATATCAAAACTTCATCATCTCAGCTGAAGAACACGAGGAGGTGTGATATGAGAAAAAGGAAAGGTATTGGGAAAGAGTTGTGCAATACTCTTCTGTTGGAAATCAAGAGAGGTGTCAAAAGCATAAAGTTGCAAAGCCACCAAGTTAATAATTAGTGAGTCATCTTTTTCGGGCATTGATGTTTTTCAAGAATAGAACTCATAAAGTGACTGAAGAAGTGAAGGATTCTCTAAGTTTGATCACAAAAGGCGAGGAGATCTTGGAGAATTAGAATATTGCCTTAGAAAGTACCAATGCACCTGACCGAGACACAGTTTCCTACTTTTTAGCGGATATGATTGAGATTTAAAGCGGCTTTCATCTAGAAGCTTTCTTTCCGCTTTCTTTCTATTCTTGGAATGATTCTTATCCATTCTTTCAAGAAGAGAAAGAAGATAAATGTAATAGTTGGTGTTTCCTGCTTTTTCTGCTTTCTTAGGTGTTAGATGTTATCTTCTTTCTAGATTTAGAAATAAAGCTTGCTTGTTGAGCAAGCCCTAGATTGTGAAAGCAAGGAGATTTTAGGGTTCCCTACTCCTCTACTTGTCTATAAATAAGAGTCTTTGCTCATTATTTTTCTTTAACGGTTATTGTGATAGCAAATTGCTGAGTCTCTTTTAGCCAGCAAGCTGTTATTCAGTGTCAGTTCACTTTGTGTTTATGATAGCGAATTGTTGAGTCTCTTTTAGCCAACAAGTAGTTGTTGTAATCGCTGTCTGTTTTGTGTAAGAACAAGTTTGCAAGCCTCTTTAGCTGCAAGTTCTTGTTCCGTGCATGTGTTAGGATAATCTTTGTTCCAGAAGTTTGAGTAATAAAATCATGAGCTTCCTTTGCCTTGATATAACATCTCAGATTTCCGTTATTTATGTTATGCTTTTATGATCTTGATTTCAGCTTACATTGAAGTGTGTAGATGTTTGTTGAGAAAGAGTTTATTAAAGCATTTTGTCAAAGAATCAACCTTGTTCATTTCTAGTTTCTCTTGCTCTGCGTATTACTTGAGAAGTTCGAAACGTCTTTAGCTTAAGTTAGTCGTAGTTGAAGTTCTTAATCAGAAAATCTCAGCTGCAGCGTTTGTGTTTTATAAACCTTGTGCTCTAGCTGATCAAAAAGATATGCAACTTAGTTCTTAGTTTACTTTCTTTCAACACCATCAGCAAGAGGGAGCTTCCCCTCCTAATTTGAAGAGCAGTTTATCTGTGCATAGCTGTCCGTTTCAAATACGCATTCCAGAGGTGCGAATTTAAACGCCAACACCTCTATAGGAAGAGGGTCGTTCTGACCCCACTCCCTAAAATCTCTAACACAAATGTTTGCAAAGATATCCACAAGCCCATTTCCTTCTCTAAGGATATGTGAAATATAAACCTCATCAAATGACTTTAACATGTCTAAAGAATCTGTTATTAGGGACTCAATAGTCCAAGAAAGAGGAGAAATATTTTTCAAATTGTTTATAATATTCAGAGAATCTCCCTCAAGCCAGACTTTTTAAAAATCTTTGGTTTTAGCCAATTTGAGACCATGATAGGTTGCAACCGCTTCTGCGTGGTGGTAAAAATATTGTTGATTGTTATTTAGATACATAATCTTATATTTTTATTAGATCTATAGATCAACTATAATAAGGGTGCAAATCCCAAACATTTGATATAATAGTGTAAATTATTATTTAGGAATTGTATAAAATGAAATCTACAAGATAAAAATGATTCAAACATCAAACTTAAACCCTAATCTACACCTAATGTATGCCTCCAATTGAGCTAAGAATTTGTAGCAAATATAAAAGAAGAATAAGTATTCTCTCACTACAAAATCTTATTGCACATTGAATATGAATGTGTGTGGTTGTTATCTAAAGGATAAAGGATTGAGATGTGTAATGTGGGTTCTCTTCAAACTAGTGACATAAATTTGCATTAGAGAGGCTTGATTATTTTGTCTTGAGGATGGTTTGATTTATATATTTCCAAGATGGAGAATAAAGGTTTGGGGTTTGATTTGAAGATCAATATTTGAGATTGGTTGAGAGCATTAGAGGAAGGAGAGGCCTCCAAATAGAACCATGTGATTGGTTCACTTGGAGATGGAAAGGATTACGAGGTTTTGGAGGGCTAGGATTACAATTTTTTATCAAAAAATTGAGATTGGATGTTCTCAACCATGTGTGAGAAGGACCATGGATAAAAGTGATATGGCAAGTGTCCTCTTACACACATGTGAGGATCACATAGAGAAGAGGGATTATAACATGTGTCTTCTCATATATGTGTGCATAAATCACATCGGGATGTGGCATGTGATAAGTGAGTCCTCTCACACATATGCGAGAATCACATGGAGAGATATGGAGGGTGGGGATTTTCTAAGATAAATTGATGGTTGAGATTTCATTGGAGAATGTGGCACATAATTAACTAACTTGATCAACCAAATTAATTAATTCATTTTAAATGACTAATAAATTGAGGGGATTTTTGAGAGACTTGAATAAATAATTGTATTTATTTAATTATTTGAGGATAGGAATATGAAGGTGAATTAAATTATATGTTGATATTATATAAATATTATATATTATATTAATATTAAAATATAATAATATATTAAATATTATATTATAGTATATTATATTATTGTATTATAATACTATATTATGTGTATACTAGGAAAGTGGGGCTTATAAGGGATAGAGGGAGAGGGGAGATAAAGAGAAGTAGAGATTAGAGGAGGGAGGGAGAGATCTGTAGAGAGTGAGGTAGGGTGGGAAGGATAGAGGGAGAGGTAGGTAGAGAGAGAAATAGAGAGGGAGGGAGGAAGGGGGTGGAGAGAGAGAGGAGATGGAGATAAATAGATAAAGAAGGGGAGAGAGAGGGAGGGAGAGGGAGGGAGAGGTAGGTAGAGAGAGTGGTAGGGTGGGCAGGATGGAGTGAAAGGTAGGTAGAGAGGGAGACAAAGAGGGTGGGTGGGAGAGAGGAAGAGGGGAGATAGAGAGTAGTGAGGGAAAGGAGGGAGGGAGAGAGAGAGGTAGGGTGGGAGGGACAAAGGGATATGAGAGATAGAGAGAAGTAGAGAAGGAAGGAGGGAGGGAGAGGTGGGTAGAGAGAGATGGAGATGGGAGATATAGAGAAGTAGAGACAAAGAGAGGGGTAGGTAGAGAGAGGGAGGGTGAGGGGAGATAGAGAGAAGTAGAGATGGAAGGGGAGAGAGAGGTTGATAGAGGGAGAGGGAGAGAGAGAGGGTATGGGTGGGTAGAGAGAGAGGTAGGGTGGGAGGGACAAAGGGATATGAGAGATAGAGAGAAGTAGAGAAGGAAGGAGGGAGGGAGAGGTAGGTAGAGAGATGGAGATAGGAGATATAGAGAAGTAGAGACAGAGAGAGGGGTAGGTAGAGAGAGGGAGGGTGAGGGGAGATAGAATGGGAAGGGGAGATAGAAAGAGGTAGGTAAAGAGAGAGGGTAAGGGGAGATGGAAGGGGAGAGAGAGAGAGGGAGAGGGATAGAGAGAGATAGTGATAGGGAGAGAGTGAAGGAAGGGGGAGAGGTAGGGTGAGAGAGGGGAGAGAGAGAGAGAGAGAGAGAGAGAGAGAGAGAGAGAGAGAGGGAAGGAGAGAGAGAGGTAGATATAGAGAGTGGGGGAAGGATGGAGGAAGGGAGAGGTAAGTAAAGAGAGAGGTAGGGTGGGACGGATAGAGGGAGAGATAGGTAGAGAGGGAGAGGGTGAGTGGAGATAGAAAGAAGTAGAGGGGAAGGAGGGAGGGAGAGGTAGGTAGAGAGAGGTATATATTGCTTCTAGCCCCTTATAGCTTCATTTGTACTTTGATTATAATAAATATGATATAATGCTCCCTTGCAACAATCCATCTAATAACTTTTTTATAATATAATATATTATTACATATAAATATATTTATATAATATAATATAATATAATATATATTATATATTATATTAATATTAATATATACTAATATATATTATATATTATATTAGTGTCATATATATTATATTATATTATATATATTTTTATTGTCTATATATTTTATACTAATATTAATATTAAGTTGCAAAAAACATATCATTTTTTTGACAAAAAATTGTTACGATTATTGTCTCAAGAATGCTTTGAGATTTGGCTTGGGGGTGTTAAACCTAAAAATTCAACTAACCTAATGTGTTTAGAGGTTTCCCTTGGTTTTTAGAGTTCACCCTTCGTGTTGACGACTTTTTTTATCCGAATTTGATGAAACAAAAAGGGTTTATTTAATAAATTATCAACATTCTACCAATACAAGAGATGCTTTATTTTGAATTTAATAGATAATTATTATTGATTTTCTACATGTACTATGTCTAAAGTCCTGATTGATAGGCTAATTAAAAACATCCATAACTTTCAAATGGTTTCACATTTTTTGAATATGAAAGGTGTGTCACACTCTATGCTTCACAAACTATAGGCTGAAAAAAATTGAATCACATATTTTGACCTAGTTAGGTTGGCCAGAAAATTGGTTTTTAATATTTTTGAAAAGTCCTACTAAAAAATTCATAACTAATTATTTACTTGCAAAATGATTACAAAAAAATATGCGTCATCCGAGCACACGTCCTTTAATTATATTGAAAGATTCAATTCTCTTTGTTTTGCTCATACTTAGGTTGGCCAGAATGACACATGTTTTTTTTTTTTCAAAAAATGTAGCGTCGCTTTATTTCAAAATTTCAAATTTGCACCAAATAAATTTAAAATTTTCCTTAACTAATAGCCTACTACATTCAAATTACTACAAATTTTATTCCTACATATTTTCCAAATTATGTTAATAACCTATTCAAATTTTTATGTCAAGTTGTTTAACTTTGTTTTCTATATTTTCATTGCCAATTAGAGGCATAGTTTGGCCCATCATGATACTACACTCACCCTTCTATTTTTAGTTTTTTAATTTTCATCATATATTTTTTATAGTTTATAATTTCTTCCTCTTAGGACATATATTTACCCTCCTCATCTTTTTCCCCCATCCCCCATTGCCATTTTGTTTACCTTTTCCACTAACCCATCTCTTCTTTCCCCATTTAGTTTGCATTTTTTATTATCAAGAATCCAAAAAATATAATTACATATCCATTATCATATATATGTGAGAGTATATCATTATATCACTTATTATATCATATAATACTTTGATATGCTTTGACATTATTTTCTTTAATTTTTATTCATTACACTTTAAGTTTCTTCCTCTTGTTCAAAGCTAATAAGTGGGCAATGCAAAGTCACCTTTGATGGTGCATATTGACACAAGTGGCCATGAACATTCCTTTTGTTCCATGACCTATTTTCCTTTGCTTTCTACTTTCTTGTACTTTTCCCTATTGATTTGTGAGGATGTAAAAGCAATGAAGTTTATCTTTAATAATTTTTCATTTATGTTAATAAAAAATATCCTCATTAAAATCCATCTCAAACTTCTAGCATATTATGCCATGAAGTGATTGGTGAATTTCAGGCTTAGTAAAATCTAAATATTGATGTTTCTATTTTATTGCCACCAATGTAGTTATTGAGTATTCTTGATGATTCATGTGTGTAGGTTTGGAAATGTTAAGTTCTCACATGATTCATGGGTTTGTGTGAACGCTACTCATGAAATATGGGTAAGTGATTTTTACTTAAAAAATATAGAGTTGGATCCTGATGTAAATATCACAATGATGCTAAGTTATATCGTAGTACAAAGAAACCACATGATATCATCATATGACATATACTTGAATTTGTTCAAGTTTATTTTATTTATTGCTTTTACTATTACTTTAGCATTCACAACTCATTTAGTTCACATTCATGTTGAAGTCGGGAAAATTTAGACCAAAAATGTTTATACATGTTTCCATTTTACTCTCTTGTTTGACACCTAGTTTTGGTATTGTCACAAATGCAATGTCCTCTTGCTCAAATTATCTTATTTTGTGTTTAAGATGACTAAAAATTTGAAACCTATCAACCATCAATCTATCTCAATCCAAAATGGTTTGGACCAACTCTCTTTGTAGCAATCCATGTACCTTGGACTATATTGCATGTAAATATGTATCCTAGACAAGACCATAGCCACAATCTAGTCCTCCTAATTCAAAAATCTTTTCCCAATTTCTTGAGATGACCCACAAATAATATGACCATTTCCCATTGCCTTACACGGGAAGAACTTTGAATTGATCACCTAAGATCTTGTATTTGAAGGACAATCCTAGATTATTAGTAATAAAATATCAAATTGGATTATCAAAAATCATTTGCATAACATAGAGGCTCACAACTTGCATCACAAATGCTACATGTTAGTTCATCATTTGTGCACTTTGCATCTTTGCTTGGTGCGTTCTCCAATCTTGTTCATTAACAATAAGGGCTTGATTTCTATGAAGGAATACAATTAGATTTGCCTCTTTGTAGTGGGCTCTTAAGGGTGCATTTCATTTATGTTATGTTCTAGACACAAGTGTAAGCACAAGCTAACAAAAAATTCAAATGTCTAGGAGTAGAACACATTTTCACACTACCAGGACTAATTTAAACCAAGAAGACTAGATCATGTATGTGGCCTTGTCTACAAGTAGAGCAAAGTCTTTGGATAGGTCTATAATAACTAAAGCAATATTTTGATTTAATATCAAAACTTATAAATAGATCATGATGTACCCAATACACACATCGGGCAAATTCACTAGAACAATTCACAGTCAGAAAATTCACCGCCATGTGAAATTCACCTCAAGGAAAATTTACCACGAGCAATTCACTGCCACAA
>VDFB02075929.1:0-54556 GCA_007258455.2 Sequoia sempervirens | reverse complement strand
TGGATCCCACAAATGAGAGGAGAGGATAAATAATTTGGAAAAGGAGGATGGTTCATGGTGTACATGAGTCCACAAGGAGAAGGAAGAAGAGGGTGTAGTATTGTTGGGGGAAGATGACACGTGTTTCGATAAGATACTGGAAAAAAAGGAGGAAGGATTGATCTTGAGAATTTTTGGTAGTTATGGAGTTTTCCATAGGTTGATTACAACCTAGAAGAGTAGTTCGAATACTTAACCACACCTTTGTGAGCCTATGCTCACAAATTTCCTACTCAACATGTTTGATGCAGGAGCACTTGGGGGAACACACAATCAAAATCACAAAAAAAAAAAATTGTTTCAAGAGATTGGTGAGATTTCTTGTAACCTTCTTATGGACACATTATTGAATCCATTATGGAATTGATGCTAAAAGTTTTGTGATTAGATCCTTCCTAGTTTTGGATGTGTAATTATTTTGCAACTTCTGCTGACGATTTGGCGAAAAATTAAAATTTAAAAATTTCTGAGGTTTGAGGTAAAATGGCTTTGAAAAAATATTTGTAATGTGGAATCCCACATCTCTATGATTTTTCAAGAAATTTTAAGATCTTGGTAGGAAGTTGTAACAAAACTTGGTTTTTAAATCAACTCATGATTGATGCAGGATCATTCATGTCTACATGCAATCTTGTATTGATTTGAAGGTTAAAATTTTGTTTCAATTTTGAAAATTTGATTTTTAGATGGAATATTTGGTGGAAGATAATTTTGGAATGGTTAATTTCATTTATCCTTGTGTGAGGTGATAAAAAAGCATGAAAAGCATTGACAAGGTGAAAAGCAGGTGAAAAAATAAGGTAACAATGCAATTTTGATTTTCCAAATTTTAAACTCTTAAAAATGAATTCATAAGGCATTGGAAATTGAAGAAAATAATGTTTTAAAAAGAATTTCAAAAATCCCTTAAAAGTAGGGACTGGGGAAAGTGGAGGGGAAGGTTAGCTAATCTTGGATTTTGGCCTTTTTGGGTGAAAATGGTCAAACCAATGGTTGTGGGGAGTTATGATTTTGATTGGTTGGAGTTTAATTTTTTTATTTTTAGCTTTTTGGAGGGAATTAATGGTGCAGCCCAGAATTAGTCGTGATTTTTTGGAGAAGAAGAAAAATGAATGTGGAAACATTCATGGAAATGGGGAAAAGTCTAGAAAAGGAGGTCATTTTCTAAGTTGAGGTTTTGAAGAAAAAAAGTAGAGCCATAGAAGAAGGTGTGGAATTCATGGAGGAGGTTGTTTGAAGGTTTTATTTCAGGTTTTGGATTGTTCTACCATAATCCATATCAATTCAAGATTGAAAGAGGCAAGTTTGAGAAACTACAAGAGGATTCTAGGTGCTAGAGAATGCATTGTTTGGCATAAGCTCTCATTGTTTGAGCTTGAAACCTTGTTGTGTCCTTACATCAGTGGTATCAGAGCTAGAAGATTCTGAGTGTGCATGTAGATTCATCGAAAGGAGGCAGTTTACACCAGGATTGAGCTTGTCGGTATTTCAGAAAATGTATGGAAGAGGAGTCCAACATGGTAGGGGTAGAGATAGAGGAAGAATGGAAAATATTTTCCATGGAGATGACTTTAGAGCCTTGAGAAGGAAATTTGAGACACTACAAGAAGAGATAAGAAGAAGGTTTGCATGGAGAAGAAAACTAGAGAGTGATGAAGAAGAAGCCTCAGAGAATGTTAGCCTGACAAGTGAGCAAAGAGATGCAGTTGCAACAGTTGCAAATGACCCATTGTTGAGATCCCTTTCAAATATTGGAAAGATGCCAAAGATTGATGTTCCTACATTCAATGGAAATTTAAATCTAGAGGAGTTGATAGATTGGATTAATGATATGGATGAGTATTTTGAATTCAAGGAAATTGAGGACCCTGATAGAGTAAGGTTTGCAAAAACCAGATTAAAGGGACATGCTTCCATTTGGTGGAGGGAGATTCAGTTGGAAAAAGGAAGAAAAGGGAAAGAGAAAATAAAAAAGTGAGACAAAATGGTAGAGAAAATTAAAAGGTAGTTTATTCCAGTGGATTATGAGCTAGATTTTCTTAAGAAAATGGAAGGATTGAAACAAGGAACGAAGACAGTGAAAGAATACACTAAAGAGTTTCCTTGGATCTCATTAGAACGGTACTTGATGAAGCAACTAAGGGGAAGGTTGCAAGATACATTAATGGATTGAGGCCAAGTATTTAGGAGGAGATGACATTAGTCACAAGTTTTTAACCATGGAGGATGCATATCAAGCTGCCTTGAAGATTGAAGAAATAATGAACAAAAGATTTTAAAATAAGCAAAGAGGAAAGGGTAGAATTAATGTGCAGCAGTATGAGGATAAAAATAATATTGGAGACACTAAGGGAAGCAAGGAAGAAAGAGGCGAGATTTCAAATAAGACCCGTGATCAAAGTTTGAGAGGAAGAGGATGATCGGGTAGAGGATTTGGAAGAGGAAATTATAAAATGACTTGTTTTAGATGTGGAGAAGGACATAGATCTTATGAGTGTCAAGAACAAGGGAACACAAATAGGAGGACTAAAAACTCATGCAAGGGCAGTGAATGTGAATGAGGAATATGCTAAGTCTTCACACTCAAAAGAGGTAGAGAGTGGAGAAACACTTGTTTCAAGAAGAGTCTTGATGAACGAGGGAAAATAACCCGATCAAAGGAGAAGATTGTTTAGAACTAGATGCAAATGTGAAGGTAAAGTTTATAATGTTATTGTTGATGGTGATAGTACTAACAATCTTGTTTCTAAAGAAATGGTGAATAAGTTGCAGCTAGAAAGGAGAAGACACCTGCATTCATACTGGATTGCTTGGTTGCAATATGACCACAAAGTTCTGGTAAATGAATAATGTATGGTAAATTTTAAGATACGTGATTATCATGATGAAGTCTTATGTGATATAATGTCTATGGATGTTTTTCACGTATTATTGGGAAGACCTTGGAAGTTTTATAGGTGTGCAATCATGATGGGTATGCTAATACATACTCTTTGACCAAGGATGGAATCAAACACAAATCGAAGCCCTTGAATAAGGAGGATGGAAAGGTATGTCAAAGCATTGGAAATTGTTTGGTTAATAGAGTTACAAAAATAGTGAAAGAGGATGAAGATGAAGATTTTTATTTTCTAATGCAAGTTGCAGGAGTATTGATGGCATACAAGAGAGGTAAAGTGAAGGTTTCAGTGGAGAAAGAAGAACATGTAAAATCTATCTTTTGTAATAATGATGTTAAATCTGATTTATTTGAGCATGGTAAATTTTTTGCAGAAGTTGATATTGTAGCAAAGAATACATTAGTAAAAGAAGGAACAATGGTTGAAATTAAGGAAGGTTACAAGAAGGAGAATGTTGATTTGTTTGGTGAACTTCCCTTTGCATTTGTTGATTTATTTGATAAAGAGATTGGTAAGAATGATAATTTTTTTTAGGTTGGAGAGGATAAATATTTTTATTATGTCACTGTTAGGCATTAACAGTCACTAACATAGATAAGAATGAAGAGGATGAAGTGATTGCAGCTGAAAATTATCTTTTAGAAGGCATGAAGGAGGAAGAGCATAGTGTTGTAACCAAAGGTGATGATGAACAAGTAGTTGCAGTAATAAAAAAGAATGAGGTAATGCATGGATTTAATTGCTTTCTTGATGATGAAGAAGCTAATGTTGATGATTTTCCAGAGTTTCACAGTGTAGGTTGGTGGAAGATGAATTATGTGAAAAGAGGGAGAAAGAGAGGAAGAATGAAGGATGGAAGAGATATCAAGTTGCAGGGATATGTGAGAAAGAATGTTAAAGTGGACAAGGTGGGAATATGGATTTAGTTTGAGCATGGAATCTATAAATATTTATGAGTCACACTCATGAAACATTTCTTTCTACCGTGGGTGTTTGATGCAGGAGCATTCATGGCTACGTGCAATTTTGTATTGGTTTGAAGGTTAAAATTTTGTTTCGATTTTGAAATTTTGATTTTGAGATGGATTAATTGGTGGAAAATAATGTTGGAATGATTAATTTCATTTATCCTTGTGTGAAGTGATCAAAAAGCATGAAAAGCATTGACAAGGTGAAAAGCAAGTGAAAAAACAAGGTAATAATACAATTTTGATTTTCCAATTTTTAAACTCTTGAAAATGAATTCATAAGGTCAGGCCTAGAACTTGATGGTCTATTTAGCCATTTTTTCAATTTTAGACTATATATTACAACTTTAAAATCTATTAGACCGTATAGTTTGGCTTGCAATATTTTTATTAAACTATAAAAAAATATTATAGGAAAAATATAATATATTATTTTAATTTATAATATATATAATTTTCTAATGTTTTTGATAAAGGAAAAAATGGGTTTTACAGGGACCCGAAACCACAAAGTTTACAACATAAAATAGGAAATGAAAAAAAAGTCCAACGAATTAAACAAGCTGCAATAAAAGAAAAATCCAGAATAAACAACAACCAACCAAAAAAAGCCAGGGAGCACAATCAAAGAGCCAACCGAAATGCAGACCAAAAAACTAGCAACAACTAATCCAGAGTCTTCAGAACAATCTCAGTCTCGGCCTCTAGATCTTGCATATCCTAGGCACCCTTCTTGAAAGTTTGAATCATATGTGGCGTGGGGGGTGCCTTCCTTTTTAGATTAGCCCTGGTTCTCTTTGAAATCCCAATGTCATCTTCCTATTTTTTATCTTTCACCTCTTCCAAATCAACAACCAAGGACCCATGTTGAGCTTTATCCAATTTTTCAATCATTGCGTTGATTATGATAGCATTATGTCTTGCCATTCTGTTGTTCTGTTCAGTAATTATCTTCACAACATTTTTTATTTTTTCCAAGTCAATTTCTATCCTTCTGTCCTTACCCGCATTGTCTTGGATCTCTTTACTAGCAATGTTCTCATTACGCTCTTCATCCTTCTTGCATAATGTAGAAACCTTAACTCCCACTTCATCCAATTTACTCTAGAGGGCCCAGTTTTTTATTTTCAGGTCATTAATTTCATGAAAGACCCATTTTGACATTCTGAAATGGTCCACAACATTACTCCTAGCTATGCCCAGAAAATCAACAGAAGGTTCCCTATCAAGATTGAGGCAACTTTTAGCAGGGTCAGAGGCTCCAGGGGACCCAGTTCTAACATCTTTTTCCATTGACGGGACAACAAAGGAATAATTATTATTTGCGCTAGTCCTCAGAATCAGGAGAATCTTCAGAATAATATATCATTTTCTAATGTTTATTATAAAAAGAAAAATTAATTTAGAATCAAAATATAACTTTTTTGAATATTTTTTAATAGGAATTTAGAAACTTCTCACATTTTCACTAATAATTATCATTGCTTTATATTAATATATATGATTTATAATACTTATTATAAAAATATGTATTAATTTAGAATATTTTCAAAATAGAATATAATTGTTTTTAACTTTAAAAATATTTTTAGCAAGATTTGTTTTTAATATGAATTTAGAAACTTTTGTTAACTATGACAGTAAATTTAATATTTTTATATTTATTACTAATAATTATCATTGCTTTTTAGTTGTTCAAGATATCACATTTATAAAATATTTTAAATAAAAATTTATAATTTAAACATTTTTTTTGATGATTTATATTTTTCTTAAAATGTCAAATGAAAGGAATTTAAATGACCAGACCACCATGAAATTTTCATATGACAGGTGGGGGTGATCGTCATATTCTAGGACTATACAAGGCATTGGAAATTGAATAAAATAATGTTTTCAAAAGAATTTCAAAAATCCCTAAAAAGTAGGGACTGGGGAAAGTGGAGGCCAAGGTTAGCTAATCCTAGATTTTGGCCTTTTCGAGTGAAAATGGTCAAACAAATGGTTGTAGGGAGTTATGATTTTGATTGGTTGGAGTTTATTGTTTTTATTTTTAGCTTTTTAGAGGGAATTAACGGTGTAGCCTAGAATTAGTCATGAGTTTTTGGAGAAGAAGATAAATGAAAGTGGAAAAATTCATGGAAATGGGGAAAAATCTAGAAAAGGAGGTCATTTTCTGAGTTGAGGTTTTGAAGAAAACAAGTAAAGTCATAGAAGAAGGCATGTAATTCATGGAGGAGGTTGTTTGAAAGTTTTATTGCAGGTTTTGGACTGTTCTACCATAGTCCATATCAATTCCAGATTGAAAGAGGAAATTTTGAGAAGCTACAGGAGGATTCTAGGCATTGGAGAATGCATTGTTTGGCATAAGATCTCATTGTTTGAGCTTGAAACCTTGTTGTGCCCTTACATCAATAATTGATGCCACAAAAAGGATGAAAAAAGTTAGATTGAGGAACCTTAAAATTGATGAGACCATCTTGACCAAATTTAGAATGATCAAGGGTTGATGAATCTTGGAATATTCTTCTTAATGTTTTTTTTGCTAATGTGTCAAAATATCAATATAATTTTCATGCATCTATGTGGCGGTCATGTTAACGAATTTTGGGAGCCTTGATTAATTTATATGCTATTAATGAAAGGACCATGTGGGGAATAAACAACTAGAGCTTGCAAGTCAGCCATAGTCTTTACTTTTGAGGATTTGTTTAAGTGAATGAACTCAGAGATCAAAAGACAAGTCAATGCTACTTTTATAAAGAAAATTGTATCAACAAAATTTGATGTTGCGAAGGTCATGTAGAGGTATATTCTTACTATGGGATTAGAGCATGAAATTTCTAGTGGAAATTGGACTATACATTGGTTCAAAGAAAACATTGACATTATGCCTCATAAGCTAAGGTGTCACCTCAACTTCCAAAGGGTCGATTGGGAAAGTTTTAACTTCTCCCAATTTTTGTATTGGAATATTACAATCAACGAAATTTGAGTGAGAATAGGAAGGGGCATAAGATCTTGAGTAGAATAAAAACTATCATGTGCATCAAAGGAAGGGGGTTGCTACAAAAATGGAATTCATGAGGGAACTCAACGGTTAGGGGAGAGAAATGCCTCATATAGGAGAAGGAACATGTAGGTAAGTGGGTCATGTGAGAGAGGAGGTTTTTAAGAGTGAAGAAAACATTCTATAGAATAGATGGAGAAGGTTGCATGAAGAGGGGAGAGTAGGGGGCGACTAAAACATTGAAGAATAAACAAACAATTGAAGATTGAACTAGCATTTACACTGAGGTTTCACATAGAGAAATAAGTAATATAGATAAAAGATAAGCAATGCAGTCATAAGGAAATCATATAGAGGAAACTGTCTAGGAAAGAAGAGAAGTATGCCACAAAGAGTTTTGGCTGGAACAAATGGAATAACTGTGTAGAGAAAAAGATCACATAAGAGTCACATATTCAAATAGGGAACTTCATGAATTGTTGATTGTATAATAAAGTAAGTTGTGAAGACAAAATAATCATAATTTTAATTTGCCTCTGTAGTTTGTTAAAGTTTGGAATTTAAGTTTAAGATTGACAAATGACATTGTCCAAAATTGTTTGAGTGAGAAATGAGATATTGCAAATAAAATTTAGTTTTGTCAATGAATTGGAAATTGAAATAGTGAATCTACTTGTGGTTGGGATTTTAATTTTGGGATTCTTGAATTGACAAAAGGAATTGTCAATTTAAGTTTGAGATTGGACTAAGCTCATCTGCATCATTTTATCATAATATTAGTACATTATAATTCTAGTATACTATAACATGAGTGTGTTATAATATGATCAAATTATAACTTGCTTTGGAAACTACCAATCCTTAGGGTTGGATTTTCCTTAGGCACACTAGTAAAAAATAACAATATATAACTAAATAAACTACTAAAAATTTCATATAAATGACTAATTTTGGTCACGTGACCATTAGTAGTTTATTGTCGGTCATTTATAACATGACCAAATTTATGACTAAACTATTTTAGTCATTTATATAGTCATTGATTTAGTCATTGATTTAGTCGTTAATTTAGTCATTGATTGTTGTTAACTGGTCATTTATTTAGTCATGGTAGTGATTTATTTAGTCATATATTTAGTCATTAATTTAGTCATATATTTAGTCATATATTTAGTCATTAATTTAGTCATATATTTAGTCATATATTTAGTCATTAATTTAGTCATATATTTAGTCATTAATTTATTCATATATTTAGTCATTTAATCATATATTTAGTAATTAATTTAGTCATTTTAATTTATTGGTTTCCATTAATTGGTAGTAAATATAGTCATAAAATGAATAATTTATTAAATACCATAAATTTTATAATGCAAAACTAACATAATATTAAATTTGAATTAAAACATAAAAGAAAATAAAAATATTACATATACGAACAAACTACAACATGCTAGAATTAAAAAATTGATTCAACATCATGATAAATAAAGGTAATCTACAATAAAAAATTTAATGCATATATATATATATAAAATGTCAAAGTTGTCTAAGAGTTTCCAACTCTTTCAAATACACCATGATAATTAAGATAGGACTTGAACAACACATTCAAAATACTGCATAAAACAACGAGCCAAGATGTCTAAGAACTAGTACATGATAAACATATTCAACTATGTCATTTTTTATAAATATTTTAGTGGCCACCATGTGAAGGTTCCCTCTTTCTCTTTCAGATGAACAACTTCATCTATTTTGTCTTCATAAACAAGGGGTATGTTACTTGTGACCTTTAAAGTGTTTACATTTGTATATCCTATTCCTTTCAAGTTGACTCCATGTACAATAGATAGGGAGTGAATCCATCCAATGCCCACAACATCATCATCAAATGGATCCAACAACCTAACTTTATCCCCTTCTTTGAGTTTATCAATACATTTCTACAAAAAGAAATAAAATAACACATTCTATTACATAGGTAATGATTACCCTTGTTTGCATAATAAAACAACTATTACTTACTTAAATAGTACTTGCATGTGTGTGTTAAAATAATTGCAAAAGGAAAATTTCAAAAATAATTACAATGATCAATTTAATTTACTAAAAAAACAAACACTCATAGCAGTGCTTACAATCTTACTATTAGCTTCATGCTAATCAGATACAAAGGACACAAATATAAACACTACATTACCATGCATGAATAACAGACACATAAGGTTATGACAACAATATTACACATAAAAAATATAACTAATGCACAAAAACAAAGAATGCAATATGAGAGCACTACTAATATTGTTGCAAGGTGAAGGTGAAATACATTGGGATGTACAAAAACAGTGGCATTAAAGCTCTAAAACATAACCCCATGCACTCAACATAACCATGTCAATGATGACATATAAAAGAACAAAGAACAAAATGTATCAAGGCAATGTGTGACAGCCATTAAGAGTAGTCATTGAGGAAACAATGTAGTCTTTCTTTGTGGCTTTCATAGCAGCAGTAAAGGAGTAACAAATAAGGTTGGATGTAGAGGTTACATAAATAATAGAGAAAGAGTCTTTCATTGTTAGAAAATAGTGTAAGAGTATGCAAAAATAAGTAAGGAATGATGTCCAATGAACAAGTAGTAGTAGCAGTGAGTTTCATGGCTGTAGCAGTGAGTTTAGTGCAAGGGCAACGAGTTTTATGGATGTAACAATGAGTTTAATGGATTGAGCAACAAATATCATTACTAAAAATCAAGAAGACATTAAGAGAAAGTGGCAAGAATATCAAAAGAAACTTTTTTTTAATAACAACAATCGTAATGAAGAGTTAACAACAAATATGTTAAGGAAAGAATAGGGTGATCCCACAAAGCTGGTTTACAATTTCTAGGAGATTCTGATTTTTACTGAAATCACATATTTTTAGAAAATATATTGATTTAAGCCTTAAAAATTTCCATTTAAAATATTCGAATTGAAGAGGGTTTGATCAAACTACTTTAGATCAAACACCCTTGGATAGAACCCTGCTAGTTTTAAACCATACCTATAACAGAGTCTCCTTTACACCTATCAAAATGCTGATGAAAAACCACTTTTGATTTACCTTTTGGGGGATCAAATGAATTCATTTAAAATTTATTTTTTGTAAGTATGTAGTCCTTATTATAAGCTTCCCAAAAAGTATAATTTTAAATAAATTTAATTTAATTATTATATTTATTTTTTATTTCTTGTGAATGTAGGTTTTTCATCAAAAATCAAGCTCTCTGTTCTGCACATACATGTGGAAAAATAGAAGATTATCATAACTTTTTTTTTGAAAAATATGATTGCACTAGATATTGAAGTCCTTGATTCAACAAAAAAATAGTTAAATTTTGATACATACAAAAAAAGTTGTGTTATACAGTCTTCCTATGTTTGAATTGTAAGTGGTTTGACTTCAAAACTTGATTAAGGAAAAAATATTCAATAAAACATTATGAAACCTATTGGAAGCACTAGATATTGTAGTTATAAATCTAAATTCAAAAAAAATAGAATTTTATCCTTCTTGGAAAAAAAGTTGTGTTATACGGTGAGTGTCACTCCTTAAAAATGGTGTTTACTCAAAAAAACTAGTTTTCAAAGGAGATGGAAAAATAAGTGCAATTTGATTCCAATTTTTTTTAAAAAAATATATTTAGAATCTACAGACAAAATGTCACAAATCACTAGTTTGTATCATCTTTAAATTCCTCATGGTTTAGCTGCTATAGGTGCCTGAAAGTGAAGATTTAGTTAGAAAAAATCAGTTCAGTGTCCAGTTTGGCCAAAAATTGTAAACCAGTATTGTGGGATCACCCAATAGTAGGTATCATCAAATGAAAGAAGCAACACCCTAAGTTTAAGATGTTGACAAGGTCAGTTACAATGCCCTAAATCACAATCAAGCATCATAAAGTATTAAAGTGCCAGTAATCCCCACTGAAAAGTGACAAAGTAGGTACAATGATTGTTCTATGGGTTACATTCAATGTTTTAGTTGTCTATTAACTATTTTATAAGCTTGTTCACTGTTTGGGATCATAACAGTTATTAATACATGAAGGGTTTTAGAATCAAGGAAAAGTAACATTTCATAACACTCACCTCAAGTTCAACACCACTAGTACTATAAATATCATGCACATACTCCTCGAATTCAACATAATCACTGCCAACATTGTCCTGAAGTTGTGTAGCTTTGTCGAGAGCTCTATTGACATGGTCTTTTCCTTTTTTGTTCTTCTTTCATATAATCTCCCTGCATGTTGTTTAATCATCATGCAAAGTTAATATAAGTCAAGTAAAGAATGTAAAATCTATAATTTTTTGTCCACAACAACTATTGTATTACCTCAACTTCAACATAACTATGATTGACATCAAGGCGTTTTTGTTTTCGTGCTGCTTTGATAAAATTCCTCTACATAAAAAATATATCCAGATGAGGAGTAATTCATTTAAAAAATAGTCAATAGAGCCTTTCCAAGCATAAAACTCACAATATACAGTCATATTTCATGAATATCCAAAGTTATACAAGGCAAAGGGTAGCAAGCTATAGGTCACTATCATTGGGCCACAATCATACACCCCCTTGATAGTAAGAAGCAACTATAAAAACATACAAAGTAAGACAATTATGAAGAGCTCAACAAAGAAAAAACATCAATAAGAGTAAGACAATTAATAGTATTTTTGTCACACCTCAAATCTAGAAAGGTAGGAAAAATGGAATTTCTCATGACAAGTCATTGAAAAACTGAAATAAATGATGCCAATTTCTTCTAATCCTTCGTCAAGTGATGCAAAGTAGAGAGGCAATCAACTAACAATCACTATTCAAACTCTTTCAAACAATTTTGTGATCTTTAAAACCCCACCTTGTCCATATTCCTAAGTTCTTTCATACTTCTCTTGTAGGTCTCCAAAGAGAGAATTTTGTGCATATCTCTCAAAATATTCCTCTAACCCATAAAAGAAATAAAATTTCAGATACCCATTAAGGAGTTCTTCAACATATCTCAAAGGCTTATAGACTTGTTTTGGAACAACACCTCTGAAAATAGACTGATACGCCGAACAGGGGCTTAATTAGCCCACTTTTACAAGACAACACCAAAATAATCCTCCTTCCAAACAAAAAAATCTATTTGAAAGTCTCAACCAGGCTACACAAGCATTGAATCAATAATTTTCATCCAAAGAAACAACCACGAGTACCCCAAAACACAAAACCCTCATTTTTGACTAGTTTCAAGGGGGTTTATTGAAACTATGGTTCGCAAAGCCTATTTCATCTTACCAACTCATCACACATTCCCAAAATTACCTACACATGCTTAATCAACCTTCAAAATTCACTGCCCCAAGAGTTTTCCACAATTCGCAACTTTTAACCACCAAATTAAGCCAAAAACACATGAAAATGGTAACTAGGGCTTCATACAAAACCACTTAAATGGCCTCCCTTGATCTTGAAACCTCATAGAAACCTAATCCTACCATATACCACCCATTCCACCAAGCTATAGACAAAACCAATGGTGGAATGGGTGTTTAATCCATGTTTAAAGCTTTCAAACCCTCAAAACTAATTGTACAGACGCACCTACAGAGATTTGGCTATAAGATTCTTAAAATGATATGAAAATACTTCAAACCAAGACTAAATTGAAGTCACTTCACATTTACATCAATTTCAATGCATCATGGATCCAAAACAAACTGTACGAGCAAGTACAAAGATCTGAAATAGCAAACTTGACTAGTAAACACATAAATTTTAAAATTTCTTTATTGATTTTCTTCCCCAAAACTTCAAGAGAGACATTACATCGAGACCGCAAGCATATTTAAACCTTTCCCTCCTAAAAAAACTAACCCAACCAACAAAATTTTATTTTGAGTTATGTGAACATTGATCTTCCCCAATGTTGCATTTTTACAACTTTTATATGACAATTTTGACAAAATTGCAAGATATGACTATAAGAACTCTAAACCGACCAAACACAACTCACTACATATTAGATGGTCTATCATGATCTTATTGTATTGATAAAAGAATCAATCACACCTAAATCCTATCAAAGACCAAAATTGATCATATTTACAAGTCTCAACATGGTGCCCTTGCACCATACACCCGACTTGAAAAAGATTCCAAGTCCCTTGGAAATTGATTTGCAACTTGTCCACATTTAAACACTTCATCTCTTTTACCTAGCAAGCCTTTCCATTGAACTAGGTACTGAAGCTTTACATTGTTCCTTGTACTTGGAAACTCCAACTTCATCAACTGAACTGTTAGATGTTCACTTACCTTTCCACCATTAGAAATTGATATAGAACTTGCCTTTGCACCTACAAACAATCCTTGTTCAAATTTATCTTTGACTATCTGTTAGGACTAAAAAAACCTACTTAGTATTTAGTAACCTTCATCTCATCCACATCCCATCGGCTGCTAAATGTACTACATTTGATTTTTTGAGTAACACAAATTACATAGATTTGTGTGACAAGATCCATTTCATGACCCATATTACCATATGATCACATCCATCAATAATCCCAAAACTCCATGGTCACCACTCCCATTCCTAATAAATTTAACACTATTAGCCTAACATTACTACATCGGGGGAACTCCCCTCATAGCTCCACCGATAGAACAATGAAAGTAGCTCACAACACAAATATCGGCATAACAACACTCCATTGAGAAGACTTCCAAAGGACTCTCCCCGATGTACCGATAGGGTCAACAAAGGTGAACACATCGAAGTAACATAAGTGTATCGGTGGAACAAATGCTATCATTTCCCCAATGGCCCAAATAAAGTATATCAGTAGCACTAGAACATATCAGCGGAAGATAACACAACATCCCACCAATGGGGCGATACACTATACAATAGGGAGATTCAACATGTGGTAAAAGCATATCAAGGGAACAAAAGGCTATTGGGCCAACATAAAACCCAGTTCCCCCGATGCAATGATAAAAGGATAAAGGCATCAGAGAAAGAGACACCTATTGGTGGACCATGAGCTATCAAATATATGCTAAGGAAGGATATTGGAGGATCTAAGGCATACCAGGGAGACATTATCTATTGTCCTGCCGATACCTCGAAGGGAAGGAGTTCATCAATGAAAAGGGTGTTTATCTGTGGAAGTGGAATCATGATCTTTCCGATGCAATGATGATGATTGTTTTTTACTAATGTGACATCTCAGAGATATTGTTGAGATATTCAAATTAAATTCTCTTATCTGATGACAAGATTGAGAGCAAGTGGAGCATTTATGAACTAGAGTTGAGTGAATTATATCTTAATTCGATCATATTTGGTCATTAAGACTTGAAAGAATTTGCTAGAAGTGGGAGTAGAGGAGAGAAGGTTAGGAATACGCCATTGTTGCACAACTTAGAGCTAGAGAAAGAGAATTCAAGTAAGTGTACAAAACCCGACTAAGAAGTTGCTTTTATAAAGGCTTGTAAAAAATTTAACAATGGAAGAAAGCTCAAAAACACAAAAAACTAAGAAACAAAAAATAGAGAAAAGACTTCTAAACTAGGACTTGATTGACCAATGCCCTGGGTTGGGACTGTGACCCAAAAGGAGTGCACAATTGAATCCTTTCATGGACAAGTTATGGGACAAGCACAAAGGTTTAGGAGACGTGTGGACACCATGGCCGGGATATGAGTTGTTCATGTACCATTATAGGAAATTATAGTACAGGTTTCAACCTTTTTGCAACCCATGGAGATTAAACTTTGGGAGATTAGTGGTACCCAATGTGTTTTTCAATACAAAACTGGTTAAAGCTTTAGCCACTAGATATGAACCTAGAAGAAGAACTATTCAATCATATGATGGGTTTAATATTCTCATTATTTCTAAGGATGTCATATCTACAATTTTTCAATTGGAGTGCTCTCTGTATTTTTCATTTACAATCAAGGACCTTTTAACTGAATACCATCACATGGAAAAAAGCTATAAAAGATGGAAGCTACCACTACACAGGCCTAGGGATGAAGGGAGCCAACTCAGAAGGTCTTCTAGCATTGAAAATCCTCCCTTTCATGAGGATTTATTTGAATAATATTTTTGATATACATATCACTCAGTTGGACAAGTGTTAGGAGTATAGGTTCCTCCCCTCATGTAAATTACCCCAATGGTCTTGGCTGAAGACATACAAAGTAAAGATGCCAAACCATTTGACTATGGGGTATGTGCAGGATCATCATGGAAAAAACATGCCCTTAAGTGGCAAAATTTTTAGAAAAATTAGAGTTAGGAAACTTGACGTAAAAATTTGAATAAGTTATCTATATTATTTCAAAAATATGTAAGAATAGAATTTGTAGAAAATTGAATCTAGTTTATAAACTACTAGGTTTATTTTATTTTTTAAAAATCTATTTGGTGAAAATTTGAAATTTCAATGTAGTAGTACTTAAATTTAAGGGAAAAATAAGAAGTAGGTGTCTTTGTGACCACCCTAACCACAATAAAATGATAAATTTTTTTATAAGATTTTTAGATATAAGTAGAGGACTCATGTCCCAATGTGATGCATATTTTTTGTAATTTTTTTCCAAGTAAATAATTAATTATGAATTTTTATTACAACTTTTAAAAAATAAAAAAACTCGTATGTCTAACCACCTTAACTTGGTCAAAACTTCATGAAATTCATTTCTTTCTTATTTAATCCTATATTATGTGAAACATAGAATGTGACACATGTTTTTGATTAAAAAAATGTGATACCATTTGAAAGCTATAGATGTTTTTCAATCAGCCTATCAATCATGACTTTAGTTGTAATTCAAATAGAAAATAAATAAAATTATTTATTAAATTCAAAGTAAAGCATAATTTATATTGGTGGAAAGTTGAGAATCTCCTTTAAAAACCCTTTTCATTTCATCAATTTTGGGTAAAAAAGTCGCCAACCACATACCCTACAAAACCCATCATATCACCACTTTTTGGCCCATCATGATCCTGCACATACCCTATGCTATTTATTTAGCCAATGCTCTGAACTAGGGGATGGAAAGGATCAAAATCAACATTAATAGTATTAGTTTTAAAAATTATTCCTTTTTTGTGCATTTGCTTCTACATGAAGGACACGTCAGAAGGTTTTGGGGAGAAGAGTTAAGGATAAGGGATGTTGATGAAAATGGGAATTATAAACCTGTACAATTGTGGACCTCGATATGGGATACTAGATATATGGTAGATCACATTATTCTTACTTTGAAGAATATTTTGTGAAACCATTGTTGAAATTGTTGGGACATCCATGTAATTATAACTTGTCCCCTAAAATATAGAAATTCCTAAGGCCAAAGGGAAAGGACCCCAAGAAAAAGGTAAATCATAACTTGGGGGATTGGTATGCATTTCTTGATTGTATTGTGATAAGAGTTTATGGGTTCAAAGGAGCCCTACATTTATTGCCACAGATGGTTCCAGACATAATAGCTTATTTAGAAATTGTCAAGCAGTTGGCTAAATTTGATATAAAACACCTTAAGAGATATAATAAGAAATATCTCATGCCCAACACTTTATGTTTTGGAGAATTTATAGTAGTCACCAATGAGGGGTATGAAGAAATTGATAGCAAGTTGGCACAATGCAATCTACCATTGGGTAATGAAATAATTTTGATACAAAGAACTTTATTCATAAAGAAAATTTGTCACAAGGGATATTAGGATACTAACATCACTTTTCTATTGATGATGTAATAAGGAATTATGATGACGCTTCAACAAAAGACATGATGACTGCATATAACAAAGTTATGTTGGCTGAGACATGGAAGAGAGGGAATATCCCATCCCACTCAGGAGCATTTGATGAAGTGCATGATCCTCTGGAAATAATTGAGCAACTCATTGCTCATGTGGATGAAATAATAAAAGATGCGCCCCTAGTTATCTTTGAAGCACCTCATACAACTCATTCAAGAATGTAGGCTGAGGACATAGAGCCTCTTGATTACATACCCTCGCAGCCCACTCCTGAGGTGAGTTTCGCTGTAGATACATCCATGAGCAAAGATGATGAAGAAAGAAATGATGAGCAAGATAATGAGATTGAACAGATAAGTTCCCATGTAGTTACACAATATCATCCACCTCAAGAACATAACATTGTCAAATTTGAAGCTTCAGATGAACTCTCTGATGTGAGGATTAAGGTTGGGTAAGAATTTATTTTTGATAATGACTTTGTTAAGACTTCTAAATTTAAATCATTTGTTTATGAGCATAAAGGCAGGATGCTAAGACAAAAGATGAAAGATATCACTCTTGAGCAGGAGGTAGCTACCTTGGGAGAATCGAGGGAAGAAATAAAAAAGGAATTAGAATCTATCACCCCTGAAAGGGGAAGGGAATTACTTCAAGAAGCTGGGGTACTACTTCTAATAGGGTGGGATATCAGTTTTACAATAGTATTCGATAGTTTTAGGAGAAGAGGAGACAAATCAATGCACTTAACATAGGAAGCTAGTGAAAAAATGTACTCAGGATCAGGGTACAACCCGAATGAAGCCACCCTGCTAATTTGGGCATTGTATCCACATGATAAGAGATCCACTATCATTAATAACCCAAACCAAGTGTTTGGAAATCTTTTTTTCTAGAGATTAGGGGACACTAACCCCATTGAAATGACTGAACTGAACATAAATGTGGAAAAGTTTCCTAAGGAAAAAATTGAAAAATTGATAAAATAAAATGATAAATAGAAGAAGGAGGTGGATAGTTACAAAGATAAAACATCCTCCTCTTCCACACCAGAATTATATTCCCAATGGATAGAAAGTAACAAGAGAATATTGAATGCATTAGCAGATGTGGCTTATTGGAAAAATTGTCATCAGAAGTCCCAAAAGAAATGCAAGGAGCTAGAAACAAAAATAAAAACCACTAAGTATAATGTTGTGTCTGAGATAATCAAAGAAAGAATTCAGCAGGATGATGGATCGTGTTGATGAATATTGGAAGTTGTTTCAACAAACAAACTTAGCACTCATGGAGAATGAAAGATTGCAAGAGTGGATGATTGACAAAAGGAAGGAGCTCCTAAATGAGAAAGCCATGAAAGGTCAGACATTAAAAGCATACAATAAGCTAGTGGAATCACACAATAAGTACCACAATAGGCTCAAAGAGGATCTTGGCTATTTTGATTTTCCCCCTACATTCCATGACAGTCTTGGAAATCCTAGGGAACAAGATTATTGGAAGGACGAGATTGCCATGTTTCTACCTAATGCATTGCAAGAAATAAACGATGAAGAGATGGTGTTACCAAATACACATAAACAACTTGAAAAGATGATGTATATGGAGTATGATATGAAGGATGCAATTTCCAACATAGAGATTTATTCTAAGGAGGAACATACTCACCATCTTTCCGCTATCAACTTGTTCATCAACCAAACTAGGGATGCATCAAATACAAAAGGACAACCATCGGGACATGAAAACTATCCTGCATCGCAGGGGAGGTCTACTTTGTAGGTGATGCATTATCATGGAGTAAGAGCCTTGAACAAATCTTACGTGGTCACGGGTGCTCACTGGGAGATTAATGGATCGATGCATTCACCTGCTGAAGTGTTATGTTTTTATTTATGTTAATTAGAATTTAGTTATCAAGCATCATACCCTTTTGTAATGGGTTTGTAGCTTGTTGCCTCCCGTATATAAAGGGAGACCAAGACCCAATTGAACATTATCAATTCATTTTTACATTTCCATTCTAGTAGACATAGTAAGAAGATAGATTGCACAATTCGCCTATTTACATCATATTAAGACACTTTTGTTATAATGTTTATATTTTGAAGTAATAATGGAGTAGACTACTTATAAACCGTAATCCATATTCAATGCTCAGTTACTTATAAACCTTTATATACTCCTTGCCTAATATAATCACTCTTCCTTCCTTGCTTTGATTTTAGCTCCAAAGGGTTTATTGTAATTTTCTTGTACCAATTAATTGTGACAAATGTGATCAAGTACTAGCTCTCATGAGAGAAGGTAATGGGTATGTGCAAGATCATGATGGGATAAAAAGTGGCGATATGATGGGTATATATAGGGTATGTGGCTGACAACTTTTTCTTTACCCAAAATTGATGAAACGAAATGGCTTTTTAACAAAGATTCTCAGCTTTCAACCAATATAAATTATGCTTTACTTTCAATTTAATAAATAATTATTAAATTCATTTTCTATTTGAATTACGACTAAAGTCCCGATTGATAGGATAATTAAAAAACATCTATAACTTTCAAACGGTATCACATTTTTTGAATCTGAAACATGTGTCACATTTTATGCTTCACATAATATAATATTACAAAAAAAAAGAATTTCATGAAGTTTTGACCAAGTTAAGGTGGTCATATATGAGTTTTTATATTTTTTAAATTTGTAATAAAACATTCATAATTAATTATTTACTTGGAAAAAAATAAAAAAAATATGCATCACATTGGGACATGAGTCCTCTACTTATATCTAAAATATTATAAAAAAATATTATCATTTTATTGTGGTTAGGTGGTCAAACGCATTAATTTCTTATTTTTCCTTGAAATTTAAGTACTATGCATTGAAATTTTAAATTTTCACCAAATAGTTTAAAAAAAAACCTATTAGTTTAGAAACTACATTCAATTTGCTATAGATTCTATTCTTACATATTTTTGAAATAATATAGATAACTTATTTAAATTTTTATGTCAAGTTGCCTAACTCTAATTTTTCTAATTTTTTTGCCACTTAAGGGCCTATTTTTTCCATGATGATCTTGCACATACCCTAATGTTGATTTAATACCACTCCATTTTGGTGTTGAATTTGAGTAATGATTATTGAAAAATGATTACTTTGAAGTGCAACCTTCCTTGATTGATAGGCATAAATAGTGATGATGTTGGCCTTATGTAAAGATTTTAGAATCTTTGGTGGTGTATGGAAAGCAAGGTTTGGGATTAAATGTAGAGCTAAATGATTTGAGTTCCATGCCTCAACTGTAGTGTTAATGGTGATGTCTTCTTTATTGCCCATGGAATAGTTGGCAAGGAATTTTGCTTCCTTATTTTCCTATCTATATGCATGTTGGATAGTGTATGTTGCAAGAGAGTCAAGTCATGGCCATGCCTCTTGCAAGATATTGTGAGGAGGTAAATGTTAAGTTGACACAATAAATATTGGAGGTTGATATAGTTACCATCAACTATTTGGCTCCCCATGTGCTAAAGTGGCCCTATCTATTCGAGTTGAACTCTTATGGCCATTGAATTAAGTAAATTTGATCCATATTGTTCTAAACTTTGATGGATTGCATATTTTCTTTGAGGCCTTAATGAGGCCCTCCTTCACCCCAACACCATGTCGTCATTGACAAGAACAACTCTAGTAGGCTTTCATATACCATTTAGGTTTCAGTATATATGTGGCTCATGTGTAAAGGGGTGTTGCAAGTTCACCTTCCCCTATTGGATAATGGGATGAACATGCTTGTGATAGAACTCTAGGGTGGGGTGTGCCTCATGAATGATTCCTTTCATCTAGCCAAGCATGCTATTAATGGACTCATAAATTTCCCCAAGGCTAGGAATATTAGAAATACCCATATCTAATGACAATGAAAATTGGGGATTCAAAAGATGCGTTGTATTGTAAATTGGATAATTACTCATTAGCACATGCATATAAGGAAGACAATAAGGTTGTTGACTGTCTGGCGAACAAGGGCATACTTCAAACTGAGTTGGTCATTGTGGACTCCAACATAGATCGTTGGAAGGACCTGAAAGTATTCCTCGAGCGAGATAGGATAAAGATGAACGGTTAATCCCATGTATGTTGTCGCTTGCCCAAGACATGGTGTGTGGGTAATACAATCACATGGTTGTGGTACGTGGTTGGGATTTGGATAGCCTGGGAGAATATTCACATTTTTTCATCTTGTTGGCTTGGCCCGAGCTGAGGTATGCAGTAGCGTTGTTGTTGGCCTGCTGCAACTATTGGACACTGCAATAGTTGGATTCTACTAAAGCTCATGTGGTCACGAATTGTGCCTACAACCTATGGCAGTTTGCTTTAAGTTGGGATGTGGTTGTGTGGGGTCATTGGGATGTTTAGCATGCAAAATAAGGTGCAATGCTTTGGCCTCAACTGCTCCTGCCTTGAGGATACTTTTCTCGACCAATGTTGGTGCTTGTTCATCTCGAACCGTGCCCAGGCGATGGGTTCCATACAAGTGGTTTCCGCCTGGGGTCTGAACAATGAACAACACTGGTGTGATGGTTAGGTCTATGAAGTGGTGCTCAGACCTATTATGGATGTGGTTGGATCATGTGAAAGGAATCTAGAGCTCATCATAGGTTTCATTTTTGTGGAAAATGCAACTACGGTGGCCAATGCAATCTTGGAGCTTGGTGAGGAAGGAATGGTAAGCCATTTGCATTTGATGTTCGATAGTTCATACTATGAATCTGAGGACGATTGGGAAGATTCAAAAGATGAAGAGAAACTACAACGACGGGAAACTAGAAGGTTTTCATGAATGAATCATGGGAGGTGTTCTAGGTGGGAGTTATGAACAACAATCGAACTCCCTTCTCTAGATTTATGTGCTCTAACTATAATTGGCTCTCTACTGAAAGCCTGACAAGATTGGAAGCTCTTGGTAGAAATTTGGCTGTTGTGTATTGTTACTTACTGAAAGCCTGACAAGACTGGAAGCTTTTAGTTAAATATCTCTTGCAATTGATGTTGAATCAAATGAGGATTTCAATTTTTTGAATATATAGAATGTGAAATTAAAGGTACTCTCAAGATGAATTAACTATTTGTTTGCAATGGAACATAAGTTGAATCATGATAATATGTGTTTCTGTAGTACATTGATTCATACACCTCCATTCCTTTATACAGATTAATGGTACTAACTGAGTTTACGAATTTGAGACTATTTTAGACATTCATTTAAAAAAATATCACATGCTTTCCTTGCAAGAATTATCATCTTTATACTTTGACTTTCTCTTGTGGAGTTTATAACTAGTAACTACTAGTCTTCAATGACCTCAAATTTGTTAGTAAGTCCATTGATTTTGTAAATATAAAAGAGGAGCATTTGGTCTTTAGCTTGGGATATGGCTATTGTAAATATAAAATAGGTGCATTTGGTCTCTAGCTTGAGATATGGATGCTAAGGCCAACTTCCATCTTTGTCCTCAAAAACTGCATATCAGCTTCTTTGCCACATCTTTCTAGGTTATAAGTGATTATAAGGCACATGTGATAATAAGATGTATGTTTTATTGATCCATAATATCCTAGATATTATGTTGCTAACTCATCAACATGAATCTGATGTACAGACCACCTGTCTTAGAGAATTATCCTTGCCATCCTTAAAGAGCTTTGGTTAAGAGAAGAGAAAATTTCCTAAGACTTATGATGCTTAAGTGCTGCAAACTATAGTAAGTAGTTGGATGAATGAAAAAAAACAAATAAGAAACTGAAACATAAAGAAAAACAAGAGATTTACTATGTATAATATCACTGTGGGGAAACTCTAGAAGACTAAGGTATCTTCTTCCTTTGTCACAATCTCTCAGAAGTTTACATTTTCTAATTTTCCATGTGAAGTTCTACAAGAACACCTACATTTCAGCAGTGCTTTTTAGCTTTCTATGATTTGTAACTTGCTTCTATACATTCTCCTACTTTGTACTAAATGTTTCAGCTCCATGAGTCCCAAGGGTAATTTTTATACTAAAACAAAGCAAATGAATTGAACAGTTAATCTACATGACAATAGCTCTTGAAAGGAAAAAATTCCCAAGTGTTTGATTCTTTTGATCTTTTGTGTTTTGTTTTCTATTGGTTTGGACAACTTTGGCCCTAGTCAAGCTTGTCATGTAGTCTTGTTTTGTATAGGATGGTTTTGGTTGTGTAGTCCAACATATCACATGGTTTGAAATGTGGACACATCTGTCATGGTTCTTGTGAAGTGCTCCTCTATCCTTTGGGTGTCAAGAATACACTAAAATCTTCTTTCATTTTCTTTTTGTCATCTTCTTTCTTTTTTTTCAAATTCCAATTGTCTTAAAAGTTACCAAGAGTATCTTCAAGCTTCATACTTAGTCAATTTGACCTGTGAATTGAGATTAGTGGCTTAGTTAGATAAACCTAACTTTCATCATTCATTTTATATTGCAACTCTACAATAGGAGGTGTTTGGTCCACAAATAGTTGAGATGAGGAAATAATTCCACCATTGTCTCATTTGAATATTGTTTGGCTTTTATGGGAATTATCCTTTCACTTCTACATTCTTTCTTATTCTCATCTTCTTGATTTCACTCTTGTTTCCAAAAGCACAACCCATTCAAACTCTTCTTGAGCATTTGTTTCAATAACTTCAATAAAAGGAAACAAAATATTTTCTTCATCGACTAGCATGGAAGGATGCAAAGTCATGAACTGAGTGACAGTAAGAAAAGTCATGAACTAAAGAGAGTCATGAGTTAGAAGAACAATGAAAACATATAGTAGATAATTCATTGATCTCATAGTTATTTTGTCATAAAACTTACAGTCACAACATTTAGGATAGTCACAATGGATTTCAATGAAACAAAAGGAAAAATTTCATTGATTCACTGTTCTATATGTGATCGTAATACTTTTCCTGGAGATCACAAGAGTAATTTTATAAAGGCATATTGTGGAAAATATTTATGACATTTGCATACATCTTTAGAATACAATATAAAGATGATATAGTTGAGAATAAGAATATTGAGGGATAGCCTCTTACCTAATATGAATATGTGGAATTATGGTTATTCCATGCAAAAACTATAGGCTTAATAGAGGCAACCAATTGTGAAACTTTCTCAGTGAGACCATGTAAGCAACTCATTATATGTTGGTACTCTTCATTTGAGTTGACATGATTTGGAGAGGCTCTTACTTGGCGTTCAACAGATGGCTGTGAAATCTCTATTGATGTGTGATATCAAAATATTTAACCTATTCTAAGCAATTAAAATGCAATGGAAAACATAATGAAACACCTCAAGATTAGCCTAAGGAATTTGAAAATGCAAAGAGGAAAATGTTAAATGATGAAAAATGGATATACCTTCCTTCTTGCAGCTGAAACTCCTTGGTTGGCCCTTGATTTGGATTGATTTGTATGCTCCTTGATGACTCTTGATGTGGCTAAATGGAGGATTTTACTATGTGCTTTGATGCAAATGAAAATGGATGAATTGATGGCTAAATGAGCACACAAAATGGCAGCATTTAGTTGCAAAATGGCTAAGTCCCCCAAATGCCTTAGAGGAAGGGATATTTATAGAGCAACTTGAATTCTCGAGAGAATTCAATGGTTGAGATTTATTCAACAAAGTCAAGATGAAGGGCTAAGGTGAGTTGAGGACTCACAAGCCCTCACATTTTGACATGTTGAATGTGAAGTGGATAAAGGTAGGATGATGTGTAGGTGATGTGGAAGAGAGGTACATGATGTGGAGGAAGGACAAGTACCTTCCAAGTACTTTTATGTGACCTTTCAATGATCACATGGGGAGGGGGAAAGCTTTGGGAGAATAAAAGTGAATTAAAAATTCACAATGATTGGAAGAATCTAGTGGATAAGACAAGGTTCCCAAAAGGTGGGAATTTGTCACATGTGACTTGATGTGACAAGTCAAAGGTTCTAGAAGATGCATGGGAAAAGGGATTCTAGAAGGAATAAAAGGTGAATTAAAAATTCACATGGGGAAGAGAGGAGCCTAGGGTGAATAAAAAGGAATTAAAAATTCCTTGGGGGTGGGGAGAGTTGACCAAGGTACTAATTAGGTTTAACTAATTAGTAATTAGAGGATAATTAGGGTTAATGAGGATTAGAAGCCAACTTGCAAAAGTTGGAGGATGTGACACATCCTAATCAAGGATTAGGCATGTGCACATCCTTAATGAAGAGATTAGGAGATAGATTAGGATTAGATGAAAATGACATGTGAGGAATTAAATAAATGTAATATTTATTTAATTCATTTGATGAAAAGGGGATTAAGGAGGGTAAGGTATTTAATTATTAATTAAATACCTTAGGGATTTGGCATAATTAAGGATATTAATTAAATAATAGTAATATTACTTAATTAACTTGGATAAGAGGATGTTTAGATGAAAAGTAATAAATTTGGACAAATTAAGTGTCCAAATTTGGATGTCTACATTTTTCCCCTATTTGAGATGTTATGAAATAGCATCATTTCAAAGAATATTAAAATATAGAACCCAAAAGGAGATGGTTAGATTGGGAAAAATGCCCCTGTCATCAAAGGGATGACTAGGAAGAAAGATGATGGGGGTGAAGATGAAGGTTAGGGATTGAGGATGCCCCCTCGAGAGGACATTCAGGTTCAAGAGAACACAGATGTTCTCTTGAAATGGATGAGATGATGAAATGGGAGATGAGGAAGAGGATGAAAGGGTGACAGGAGGTTGGGAAACAAAAATGGATGCAAAGATGAAGATAATGTTGCCCCAGTCAAGGTACAAGCCAAAAGGGGTTGATGATGGATGGAGTGTTGTCAATGAGGATAGGGAAGGATACATCCCAATGAGTGGTATTGATGAGGGAATGATACATCCCAAAACACCACTAAAGGATAGGGAAGAGTACCTCTCGATGATGATGATGAAAGTGTTGTTGACAAGGGAAGGATACATTCCAAACAATGCCGAAGGGATATGGAAGAATAGAATGGGATGATGATGATGATGATGATGATGAGGAGGAGGAGGAGGATGATTGGATCCAGGCTTGTAACAAGATTGAGAACAAGACCAAGGATATGATTAGATGATTTGGGTTAAATGGAATGGATGGGGGTTGGATAGAGATGTGAGATGAGGATGAAGGAGGAATGGATGGGGGGATTTTGATAGATGAGAGGATGGGGGATACATGCAAGACGATGGAATGGAAAATGAAACGCAATCCTAATGCAATTTTCTATCTTCGGAGCACTGATTTTTGCTATAGCATAAGACACCAAGTGCCAGGGTATGTGGAACCAAGGACGATTCATGTCAAATGCATAAAACACACACAATAGACAAGAAGGCTATCCCAATACGCCAAAGTCACGAAAACCTTGGTTGGGCCAGGTATTGAGATAACCACAAGAAATGTGATAGGTCAAATATGTGCGTTAGAAAATGAGCAACAAACTAAAGAGTGCAAATAAACACCAAAACAACCTACACCTCAAGATTAGCCTAAGTTGGAATCAACACAAGATAAAAACAACAAATGGAACTTTATACCTTGTGTCGAATTGATCCTTTGGTTGGCCCTTCGATCTTTGATGTGTATGATCCTTGGATGGCAAGATATGCAAACTAGATGATAATGTGAGGATGGATGGAAATGGATGAAAGCATGAAAATGACTGAGTGTAGATTGAGAAATAAAATTGCAAGAGTTTGGCTAGCAAAATGATCTCTTCCCAAATGAGAGAAAAAAAGGGGGTATTTATAGAGATTTTGGAAATATCTAGGGAAATGGATGGCCAAGATTGAGCTACCAATGATCAAGATGTAGGGCCAAGGTGAGTTGAGAACTCACAAGCCCTCACATCTTAACATGTGGCATGTGATATAGCCCTAAAAGGTGAAGTGGACATGAGGTGGAAGGATAGTACATGACATGGAGGGGGGTACAAAGTACCTTTGGATTGGACAAGATCTCCTCATAAAGGAGGTACTTGTCCCCATGTGGGTGAGAGGACAAGTGGGGAATTAAAAATTCCTCAAATATTCTCATGGGGATGAGAGAAGGAATTTAAAATTCCTTAAATGCATTGGGGGATTAAATGTGAATTAAAAATTCACATGGGGAATGGAGATGCCTTGCCCAAAAGGAGAAAGCCTTTAATAGGGTTGACTCAATTAAGTGATTAGGATTGTGCAAGTACTTGATTAGATTAATTAATGAAGATTAGAAGAGGGTTAGATCTCACATGTGACTTGATGTGACAAGTCAAAGATCACATGGGGAAGAGAAAAAAGAATTTAATATTCATTGGAAAGATAAAAGGAATTAAAATTTCCTTGAGAGGTTGATTAGGATAGTTAGTGAAGGATTAGAGGATGGTTAGGTGGCTAAGAGAGATTAGAGGCCAACTTGCAAAATTTGGAGGATGTGACACCTCCTAATCAAGGATTAGGCATGTGCACATCCTAATGATGAGATTAGAAGGATTAAGATTAGATAAAAATGATGGAGGATGTGACATGAGGAGGAATTAAATAAATGTGATATTTATTTAATTCATTTGATGAAAGAGGAAGGTATTTAATTATTTAACTAGATACCTTAGGGATTAGAAGAACTTTAGAGGATTAATTAAATAATAGTGATATTACTTAATTAATGGATAAGGATGCTTAGATGAAAGGGGATAAATTTGGATAAATTTGGAAAAATTAAGTGTCCAAATTTTAGGTGTCTACATTTTGCCCCTCTTTGAGATGGTGTTATGAAGTAGCATCATTTCAAAGAATATTAAAATATAGAACCTAGAAGAAGATGGTTAGATTGGGAAAGATGCCCCAGTCATCAAAGGATTGACTAGGAAGGAAGATGATGGGGGTGAAGATGAAAGTTAGGGATGAAGGATGCCCCATCGAGAGGACATGCAGGTACAAGAGAACATGAGTGTGCTCTCAAAATGGATGAGATGATGCAAGGGGGCTGAAGAAGATGATGCAAAGTGATGGGTAAGAAAGGATGAAAAGGCGATAGGAGATTGGGAGGGGAGCGTGATGAAGGCTGAATGGATGGGGGGATTTTGATAGATGAGAAGATGAAGGTGAAATGCAATCCAAATGCAATTTTCCATCGTTGGAGCACTGATTTTTTCTATAGCATAAGACCCAAGATGCCAGGGTATGAAGAACCAAGGCAGATTAGCGTCTAATGCATAAAAAAAATATAACAAACAAGAAGGCTATCCCAACACCCCAAAGTCACGATGACCTTGGTCAGGCTAGGTATTGGGATAACCACAAGCACACAAGGATGCCCCAGCATAACACAAGACCTCATAGATCTTGGTGGGTACTACGTGGGACAATCGAGAAGACAAAGAAAAGATCAAGATACACCCCTATGTTGACTAGTCAAAGCACACCATGATATGATGGATTAAGGCGACCATGACAAGTGATGATAGGGAGCTCAAATGATAAACAAAAGCCAAAAGCATCAAAACAATCAATTTTAAATGTCCTTTACCATAGGATCATAGGGATGGATAGGATTGATGAGGTTTATTAGGAAGGATGCATCCTGTTGAGACCGATGATGGATACTAAACGAAAAGACCGATATGACTCAGGATATTCGAAACCGATTTGATCTGATGATACAAGTGGATCTCGTTTGTTAAGAACCAACAAGATAAGGGCATAGCTTGATGACACGACACAAGAGACATGACACAAGATAGGAGACTAACACACCCTAGCAACCTAGGGGCTCGGGGCCTATCAAAGATTAGCCTTGCCTACGTGGAAGCGCATAGCCCTCGTAGTTCGATAAAAGGCTGATGACAAACCATGATGAAGACTTCAATGGATGACCAAAATAGGATGGAGAATAGGAGAAAAGTGGAAAATATAGATCGATGATGGATGATAGATGATAGATGATAGAGGAGTGGATGGACAGAATAGAAAGATCGATGATGGATGATAGATGATAGATGATAGAGGAGTGGATGGATAGAACATAAAGATCGATGATGGAACCCCGGGGGCAGATCAAATGATCGACCTTGCCTACGTGAAAGCGCAGGGGCAACGTAGTTTGATAAAAGATCAACGATAGATAGTGCATGAAGGATGATGAGATAACCCCAGATAAGGGGAGAAAATGATTGGATTGACACGATAGACCTATTGGATTGGATCAGAGGATGGTGATCACAAAGCTCAGGGATGGAATGGTTATCCAAATAATCAAAAGATGAATTGGGAGGGTGATATGATAGATAGATGAATGATGAGAAAGGATAGGAGATAGAAAAGATGTGCAAAAGAAGCAAAAGTGATGGCGATAAGATAGATGACATTGGATTGTGTGGGGAAAATCCTATAGCTAGATACCAATGACAAGGGATTATGAGATGGGATGAGGGTAGAGGATGGGGGAGGAAAAGGATTGTTTGGATGGATTGGATAGAGGGATAAGGATTTGGATGAGGAAAAGGTGACTAGATGGATAGATGAGAATGGATTCCATGATGGAAGGATAGGAAGATAGGGATGGGAAGATGGATATAAGGATTGTGTGGAGGGATAAAAGATAAGGATGGGGAGATGGATATATCGATAAGGAGATAAGGATAGGGAAATGGAAGGGAGTGATTTGATGGAATGAATGATGTCCCCAAGGACTATATCACAAAGGAAGATAGATGCCCCCACTCTAGATATGTCATGTGTGAGGAGGCATGAGGAATGCAATAGAGAAGGATAGGAAAATAAAGGAGTGGGATGGATGAAGATAGGATGCATGGATAAGGAAAGGATATTGAGGGTAGCATGATAGGTGGATCAGGAAGGTAGATGAGTGTGAATGATAGTTGGGATAGTGTGCAGATGAGGGAGATGTATGCTAAGAGGTGCCCAAAGCATGCTTATATGTTTGCCCCATTGTTATCAAGATCACAAGGAGGATGGAAGGATTGGGATAAATGAGATATGCCAAGAAGGATGTGTAAGATTGATAGGATGGAGGGGATGAATGAAAAGGATGTATAAGAGGAAGACGAGTGTATAGCTGGAAGCATAGCAGGAAGCATAGCAGATGGAGGGAGCACATATCGAGAAGCTGCCCCCGAGTGCAGATGGGGATTTACACATGACGCCTGTTTGCCAGGTTTTCATCATGGTACTTATCCAAGGCGCTTGGTTGCCAAGTTTTCACCATTGGACGGATTATTTCTCTTTACTATTTTATTTTTTGATTTTTTGATTTTTTTGGATTTTTTGATTTTTGGACTTTTTTGGATTTTTGGACTTTTTGGATAGTATGCGGAAGGAGATGGATAAGGATAGGGAGGCGAATAAGTGGATTTAGAAGACATGCGATAAGGATATGGATGAAGGACTCAAGCATCAAGTTCTATATCAGGTATTAAGAGCTCATGTTTGAACTGACTGTTGGATGTTGGTACAACCTTATGAGGATAAATGGATTATGCAAGAGGATGAATTAGAGGGATTTGATGGGGGAGATACATGGGATAATGGGTGGGATGTTTAAAAGTGTATGGATGGAATGATGGGGTGGATATGTTATGGGGAGATGTGTTTAGGACCAACATTGGCACATGTGGTGGTGGATGTGAAAAGATAAAAGGATTAATGGATGGAGAATGCGGGGATAATGGAGGAGATGAAATAGTGTATTTTGGGACATAGGGACCCAAAATAGATGTAGGAGAGGGTGGATGAAAAGGATTAGCTTTTGGATGAGAAGCTTTGGATGTTCTTACAGATTTTTCATTTAATGGCATTGCATCTTTTTTCTTTGGGATCCACACGGTTTTGATCTTTTCTTTGGTGGCTCTTTGCGAGCTATAGATTTGATTTTGATTTTGGATTTTCTTTTTCTTTTCTTTACCATGTCTTTTAGAGGGGACATGGGAAGCTTTAGATTCATGTGGGTGTTTAGATTGATGCATTTTTCCGTTGGCATCCAAAGTGCTTGTACTAGCAATGGGATGGGTGTGAGAAGATGGATGATGTGGAGTGATGGAGGTAGGATTATGATGATTACGTGTAGATCGAGAATGTGTAGGTATGTGCCTTTGTTGATCCTGATTAGGATGTTTATGATGGATGACATGGATAGGCATTGGATGGATAAAAGGATGAGATGGAGGAGGTGATTTTGGGATATACGAACCCAAAGTAAATGGAGTGGGTGGAGGGACATAAGAACCCAAGATGGATGGAGTAGATGAAGGATGGGATATGGTGGATGGAGGGATGTAAGGACCCAAGATGGATGGAGCAGATGAAGGAGGAATATGGATGGTTGTTTTGAGGCGATACGATAGAGGAGGAGGGATTGCAGCATATGATTTGGTGGAGCGATGGGAAGAGCCGACATTTCTTTGGAAAAGGCTTGTTGAGGACGCTCTAGAGGTTGTACCAACGTTTAGATTGTGAGTCTTGGGGAATAGATCCAAGACCCTGTATGCATATTTGTTCTTTGACTTGGATGGGCTCTAAAATACCTTGCTCCGTGAAGGCCTAGACCTTTTCCTTGATAGTTCATGTTCTTGAGCATTGATCCATGATAGGATTTTTGTTATTCAAAACATGATGCAGTCCATTATTAGGTGGGGGATGACGGCATACACTGTGTTTTTCTCCTACAAGGAGGCCACCATGGAAGAATGTGAGAGTACCAAGGGTATATGCAAGCGGTGTGGGGATAGTATTGTTAGGCAATGATGGGGATCCCGAGAAGGAGATGATGGGATAGCAGCATTTGGATGGGTGGTATCTGGAGAGGGAGTGGGGGATATGATAGGATCTGATTTTGTGGTAGCAGGCTCATGCAATGGAGACAGAGATGGAGTGGTAGAATCTTGAATGTCAAGAGGATCAAGTGGGATGGAATGGATGGGGATTGTGATCCATGTAGACTAGGATGGATGGTAGGATCTTGATCCTCGAGGAGGGGATATGTTGCATGTTTTGGATCAGGCTCTTGGCATGACTCATCATGTGCAGGAGGTATGATAATGGAGTCATGGGGGGACCCTTCAAGTGGGGAAGATGGAAGGATAGAGGATTCAAGATATTCCTGGGAATGGATACTAGAGTGGAAGAAGTGGATTGGATTTGGGTGTCACGACAGGTTCGGACGGCCTTTGGAGTAGGGTGTTCAATGGATTTGGTAGATGTGATGGTAGGAGATGGGGACTCAAGGATCTCAGAGGATGTGATGGTATCATCAATGATAGGTGTTGATGGAGAAGGGTCTCGGCCACTAACGCACTACGGATGATGGGTTGGGATTGCAATGTGTGGAGTGGGGGATGTTTGCTTTGTTATAAGTCCTTGGAGAAACTTGAATACGCTAGGCTGAGATGGCGAGGCGGGAGTGGATGAAGGTTTATGGATTAGTGGACTAGGATTAGATGGAAGATTAAGACTGGATGGAGGATTAAGGTAAGGATATGGGCATGGGGGGTTAGGATAGGATGACATGGATGGTGGATCATTGGTAGAAGATATGGGTGGCGTGTTGTAATAAAGGTATTGGGGTGGTGGATTAGGATGGGAAGATGCAGGTGTTGGATTAATATAGGGAGATGCAGATGTTGGATTAGGGTAAGTTGATGGGTGTGTTTGACTAGGATAGGAAGGTGTGAATGTAGGATTAGGCTGAGCGGATTGGTATGGAAGATTAGGGTAGTGGGTACATGTGGATGAAGGATTGAGATAAGAGGATGTGGATGGGGGATCAAGATAGGGGTATTGTGATGGTAGACTAGGATAAGAGGATGCAAGTGTCGGATAAGAGGATGATGTAGATGAAGAATATGATGGATATGATGGGTATCCCTTATCACAGGTAGCATAAGGATCATGGTTAGACATGGATGAAGACATAACGAGATAGCTTGACGGGGTGATTGGATTTTGGAAAGCGGGTGGAGAAAACTTACTAGCAATGATAGTGTCAAGGGGATCTATGTCACATTCTTCTTGATCGACAAGACTTTAGTTATCGTCTTCAACGTAATTAGGGTTTCCCTTGACCACTATTGATGGAGGATAAGGATTCATGATGATGAAAGGAAAAAGAGGGTGAATCAAAGATAATGGATGGAAATGGACTAAAGCTCAAATCGGGATTTAGGGCAAGCTCAGATCAGGATTGGATTAAAGCTCAGATTAGGATGATTGGATGATACGATGGGATTGATTTTGATGATCGGATTTGATTATCAAAGGATGATTATGACACTGAATCTACCTCGAGATGAAAGTAGATTGATTGGGTCGAAGGTGATTGGATAGGGATGCGATTGGATTGGATTGGATTGATTGAAAGATCGGATGATGGATTGGATAGGATGACGAAAGGGACTGTAAACCCCATTCAAAGATTACCCTAGGTGACGTAGGCTACTGATTGATCAGATTAAAGGATGAATGGATGATTACGGCACCGAATCCACTTTGAGATTGAAAATGGATTGATTGGGCCGATGATGATGATTAACTTAGGATGGATGACAATCCTAAGAGGATGTTACTGATGACGATCAGATCAGACACTTCGGTCAATTTGGATAATAACCCAAGACGAAGTTTAGGGGATTTGGATGGGGAAAACAATGATTTGATTGGAGAAATGGATGATAGAAATGGATGAACAAATACTCAAAATGAGCAAACGGTTGATCAGGACAGATGAACGATTACTCTGAACGAGTAAACGAATGATCAGAACGATAGAACGAGGGTTCAAAATGATGAAAGGAGGTGTGAAATGGATGAATGTTTACTCGGAACGAGTAAACAAATGATCGGAACGACAGAACGATAGTTCAGAATGAGGAAAGGAGGGGTGAAATGGATGAATGTTTACTCGGAACGAGTAAATGAATGATCGAAACAACTGAATGGGAGTTCAGAATGAGGAAAGGAGGTGTGAAATGGATGAATGTTTACTCGGAACGAGTAAAAAAATGATCAGAATGATAGAAACGGAAACTGAACGATGAAAGCATGTGTTAATGGATGAATGTTTACCTCGAAACGAGTAAACGTATTAGAGCCAATGAGAGTTCAAACGAAGGAAAGCGATGTGTTACCGATGAACGCTAATTTTAACGCAGTAAACGGATGACCTAAAATGACAAAAAACGCAGAGTTTAATGATGAAAGGATATGTTAAGGATGAACGCGCATTTAGGAACAAGTAAACTATTGATCGTAATGATAGAATGAGAGTTCGTAATGATGAAAGGATGTGTGGAATGATGAACGCTTACTCAAACGAAAGTAAACCTGGATGATTAGGAATGACATAATGAGAGTTCTAATCATGAAAGGATGTGTTGAATGATGAACGCTTAATTTAACGCAGTAAACGAATGATCAAAATGATGTAATGAGAGTTTGGAATGATGAAAAGGATATGTTAATTGATGAACGCTTACTCTCAAACGGTGAAAGTAAACGGATGATCAGAATGATAGAACGAGAGTTCAGAATGATGAAAGGATGTGTGAAATGGATGAACGTTTACTCGGAACGAGTAAACAGATGATCGAAATGACAGAACGAGAGTTCGGAATGATGAAAGGATATGTTAAATGGATGAATGTTTACTCGGAACAAGTAAACGGATGATCAGAATGATAGAACAAGAGTTCAAAATGATGAAAGGATGTGTTAAATGGATGAAAGTTTACTCAGAACGAGTAAACAGATGAGAAAAATGACAGAACGAGAGTTCAGAATGATGAAAGGATGTGTTGAATGGATGAATGTTTACTCGAAACGAGTAAACGAAGAGAATGGTAGGGTATACCCCCCTTGAGGAGGCAGATGGTGAAGAAAAGGGTGCCCCAGCCAACTTCTCAAAATTATGAAGTGGTATATATCATCGGAAAGAGCACGAAAAGACGAGAAGAACTGCCTTTGAATGGAGTCAATCGGATAAATAGTGTGGAAATGGCGGCCCCGGGAAGAAAGAGCAGAAGGTCAGGTCCACCACAGCATAAGGTCAAGTCCGCCACCAGAGGGGTCAGGTCCGCCACCGGGAAGTTAGGTCCGCCACTGGGAGGTCAGGTCCACCACCGAGAGGTCAGGTATGCCACCGGAGAAAAATTTGCTCAAAAGTATGAAGTGTTATATGTCGTTGGAAAGAGCACGAAAAACCGAGAAGAATTGTTTTTGAATGGAGTCAATCGGATAAACAATGTGGAAATGGCGGGGCATATACGGTTTCCTATTAGGGAAAATCTGCCACAGCATGAGGTCAGGTCCACCACAGCAAGTGGTCAGGTCCGCCACAACATGAGGTCAGGTCCGCCACCAGAGAAAAAGTTGCTCAAAAGTATGAAGTGTTATATGTCATTGGAAAGAGCACGAAAAATCAAGAAGATTGGTGCTTGAACGGAGGAAAACGGGTTTACAGTGTGCACATGGCGAGGCATATATAGTTGCTTGTCAGGGAAAATCTGCCATAGCATGAGGTCAAGTCCGTCATAGCACGAGGTCAAGTCCGCCAAAGGATAAGTTTAAGCTTGATTTTTTGATGGATGGGTAAGGCAAAGGACCCAAAATATAGCAAACACTGATAAATAGACTTGGCTAAACTGAAAATGACTGGGTTTGCATGAGAAAGACAATTCAGATAGCACAACCCTAAGATTAGTAGAAATGGGTATGGCCAACAAAGTCTTCTACTCTAGAATGAACATGGTTGCTAAGGAGTCCTCGATATACACCCGGTACGTGAGGCCCAAACCGTGAACACCAACCCGTTACAAGCGTGAGTCAGGAACCTTAGCAAGATACTAAAGGCTCAGACCAACTCTTCACGTCATCCCAACGCTTCACCAATTACAACGTGGTTGGATTGAGGTACAACTTTCGCTCTTCCCCCTTTATATACCCCGCCGGTACGTGTGGTTGGAATCGTCCCTTGGGGTGATGAAATCCCCAAGCAGGTCCCACTAAGAAAATAAAAATAGGGTGACTCAAAGTACTTGGAAAGCTACGATTTCTCGTCACCCAGGATCGCCAAATGGCACAAGGGGATTGGATACGTCAAATAGCCTTCCACAAGCATGCCAAACAAGGTTTGTTGACCCCTCTAATTAAACTATGTGCCTAATTTACCAAAGGACAATTGGTAAAAACTTGAAATTTCACCTTCAGGAGGTCAGTTTTTCCACTGGAGGTCAAGTCCGCCACTGGAGGGTCAGGTTTGCCACCGGAAGATCAAGTCCGCCATCGGAAGGTTAGGTCCACCACCGAAAGGTCAAGTCCGCCACCGGAAGGTCAGGTCCGCCATCGGAGGGTCAGGTCCGCCACCGGAAGGTCAGGTCCACCACCGAAAGGTTAGGTCTGCCATCGGAAGGTCAATTCTGCCAACAGAGAGGTCAGGTCCGCCACCGGAAGGTCAGGTCCGCCACCAGAGAGGTCAAGTCCACCACTCTGTAACCTGAACCTGCAAAAATTCCAAAAACAACAAACATGAAAGAAAAAAACCCGTTTGTGGGTCCCACCGGGCGTGCTAGAAATGTGATATCAAAATATTTAACCTATTCTAAGCAATTAAAATGCAATGGAAAACATAATGAAACACCTCAAGATTAGCCTAAGGAATTTGAAAATGCAAAGAGGAAAATGTTAAATGATGACAAATGGATATACCTTCCTTCTTGCAGCTGAAACTCCTTGGTTGGCCCTTGATTTGGATTGATTTGTATGCTCCTTGATGACTCTTGATGTGGCTAAATGGAGGATTTTACTATGTGTTTGGATGCAAATGAAAATGGATGAAATTGATGGCTAAATGAGCACACAAAATGGTAGCATTTAGTTGCAAAATGGCTAAGTCCCCCAAATGCATTAGAGGAAGGGATATTTATAGAGCAACTTGAATTCTCTAGAGAATTCAATGGTTGAGATTTATTCAACAAAGTCAAGATGAAGGGCTAAGATGAGTTGAGGACTCTCAAGCCCTCACATTTTGACATGTTGAATGTGAAGTGGATAAAGGTAGGATGATGTGTAGGTGATGCGGAAGAGAGGTACATGATGTGGAGGAAGGACAAGTACCTTCCAAGTACTTTGATGTGACCTTTCAATGATCACATGGGGAGGGGGAAAGCTTTGGGAGAATAAAAGTGAATTAAAAATTCACAATGATTGGAAGAATCTAGTGGATAAGACAAGGTTCCCAAAAGGTGGGAATTTATCACATGTGACTTGATGTGACAAGTCAAAGGTTCTAGAAGATGCATGGGAAAAGGGGATTCTAGAAGGAATAAAAGGTGAATTAAAAATTCACATGGGGAAGAGAGGAGCCTAGGGTGAATAAAAAGGAATTAAAAATTCTTTGGGGGGTGGGGAGAGTTGACCAAGGTACTAATTAGGTTTAACTAATTAGTAATTAGAGGTTAATTAGGGGTTAATGAGGATTAGAAGCCAACTTGCAAAAGTTGGAGGATGTGACACATCCTAATCAAGGATTAGGCATGTGCACATCCTTAATAAAGAGATTAGGAGATGGATTAGGATTAGATGAAAATGACATGAGAGGAATTAAATAAATGTAATATTTATTTAATTCATTTGATGAAAAGAGGATTAAGGAGGGTAAAGTATTTAATTATTAATTAAATACCTTAGGGATTTGGCAGGATTAACGATATTAATTAAATAATAGTAATATTACTTAATTAACTTGGATAAGAGGATGTTTAGATGAAAATTAATAAATTTGGACAAATTAAGTGTCCAAATTTGGATGTCTACATGATGAACTAGATTTCCACTTCATACTACTATTAGATTTAGTACAATCTAGTGCTGCCATATAATTGGCAATATATTCTACACCTACTTCTCTATTATTATTTTCCACCTAAAATACAATGTGAATTTCAACATATAGTCAGTTCAATACAAAATTGAAATAAGTAACACAATGTAAATTGAACAAAAAATCCATACAATTTCTCCAAAATTGTCCATTTTGGCCTACAACCCGCCTCGTCCAAATGTGTATTCAACCCTCACATTATCTCTTGCTTTCTTGCCTTTGTTGCTCTTTGTCAAATATTCTTCAGAATGCATACTTTCTTTCAATGCCTCCCACTATTTGGGAGATAGAGTGGAGTCTAAAGTCTCTTTTCCCTCCATGATTGTTTTTCTGCAATTGTATCTAAAATTGTTCATCAGAAGTCTCATCTTGTGCTTGTAATATTTTCTAGAGATTTGTCCACCAATAGTGTCAAAGGAATATTCCATTTTTTGTATAACATATTCCACATTTTGTGGACCTTTCTCTGCAAAATTTGATTTGTAAATATCCAAATGGGCCCTACATCTTACGCCCAGCTTAGAGGCCCACCATGCAACATTTTTCCCAATGGGTTCACCATCTCTTGGTACCTCAACCAAGAATGGATTCTTCCCTTCTAATATTTTTTCTTTTTCATTCCTCTCTGTAAATCTGTATAAATCTTGACTCAATCTTTGTCTTTTAACAAAATCATGCACATATTTTGTTGAACCACTACTAATATTTTTGGTTGATCCACTAATTCCATCAAAAGTTGTAGATGCAACAGGTACACTCTGAGGCACACCAGATGCAAGTAGACTTTCTTCATGAATTTCATTAATCGGAACTTCATGCTCCTTGGCCACATTAGGTGTGGCATGAGTAGGTAGATCAGTACTAGTCTCCACAGATTTCACTTCATCACAACTATTTTTTTCACCAACTACATTTGTTGAATCACAAAAGCGTTGGCTTCTACAAGCTGGCAACACTGTATCTTTAGTTTTTTTTGTTTTTTCTCTGCATTTTCTTTGCACTATTTTTCTTTCCTGTAAAACAAAAAAAAATATCATATCATGTCTTATATACATAAATCTCTTGCCTATAAAATTTCATTAAACAATATTAAATAAATAATATACTACTTAGTGGATTTACAACTTGCCTATTTGTCAAACCAAGACATGATAAATATTCATTATTCTTGGCCACACGTTCTTCACGAAAGTGCTCATAGTCTGTCACTACAATTTCAGCATTATGATCACTATTATCTAATTTTCACCTTAAATTCTTTTTCCTCATTTCCTGATGTCCAAAAAAAAAAAATGTATAAATTAGCAACTTGATACAAAGATAATTAACTGTAACAAAAATTGCATAAATAAAAGTTTATGACGTCTTAGTTTTAATGAAAATTCATTAAAACACGTAGGAAGTATAAAGCACTGCAAACAACAACAATCATTAGACGGTGTGGGTATTTCAGTCAATGGATATTAAATAATTGTTCCTTGTAGAAATTCCAGTTGCATAAAAAAATTATCAATGTATTTGAATCAATCCATCAAATCTTCAGCAATCATGTTTTCATTCATAGTTCAATAAAAAATTTTTTATTACCAAATTTTAACTAGACATGAACTTGTAGCATGGAAACCATTTTGTACAAGTAAACCAATGCTTTGCTTAGGTGATAACACCATCACTAAGAAATTTCTATGGTATTTGGTGATTCTTACTTTTGTTGTTATGTTACAAAATAATTTGTTCATAACACCCACATACATTCATAAAGGGGTAGACTTCATGAAAAAGAACATATATGTTGGAGTGGGCAGCCAGTTACAAGCAAGGAATGCCATGATTTGATGAAGAAAAAAAGGTTTTTAAAAGAGGTAAGGTTACATGAAACCTATGAACCATAGCAGAATGAATGTGTTTCTTTAGTATTTCCTTCATAAGAATGGTTATTCTTCCATTAGCTACATCTTTTCACTGTTATCAAATGTGGCATTCACTATTTTGATAAACAAGAGATTAATTTTCATAAACAAGATGTTCATTATTTGATGAAATCTCCACTCTCTGTTTGAAGAAGCATGACTTTTCTATAGAACCTCGTTCACTGTTTTCCCTTTTTAGAGAGGTATATTCAAACCTTCAAGGATCAATGGCTGCACAAAAATAGAGATATTGTTATTATCATTTAGATCAAAGCAAATACATTGTGATTAGAGAATTTCACTGTTATGTTAGATCAAAAGGGAGATAGCAAAAAGTATCATGTTTTAAGACACTGAGTGAATTATGAATCAATGCTATAAAATGGAGATGAAGTCACTGTAATGGTAGTGGTATGAACAACATTAATGACATTGCTTTTATAACACATAACAAACATTATCAAAATAGACACTATTATATCATATCAAAGGCATACAATGAATATGTATCAAGGCAATGTATGTTGATAGTGATCCATGAATGCTTATCCAAAGAAAATGTTTCCAATGCACATGAAGTCAAGAATAATAACCCTGAAATGAACAATGCTATGATGCTTAAAATAGGGGTATTAGAAGAAGATGTTCGAAATAGTGATTATAAGTAGCAACAACAAAATCAAGGAGGAATAAGTAGTCAAATAGCAGTGAACTTTAAGATATATGCAAAAAAGTGAAGACCATTTGATAAAAAAAAAAGAAGCAATGACCTTACAGTATATATTTATATACATATGAGATTGTGATTTCTAGTGCATAAAGTCATAAGCACAAATGTTGATAACAGTGATATCATTGTTAAAAAAATTGTGAAGGAAACAAAGGATGTGAACAACATGTAATGCCAAAATAGTGGGGATATAATGAGGAAATGCTTCTATTGCAATGGGGAATCATTGTCTTGATGCCTTAAGCATTGCCAAAAAGTAGTGATCAATCATCAAGGATTGTATACTGCTGCTATAAATAGTGAAGGAATAGAGAACAAAAGACCATATCAGTGAGGACACGAGTGACATAGTGGGTGAAAGATCCAAGAAATGAAGACAACAATGAGAAATGCTTTCATGGTAGTGAGCAATCAATGCCAAAGTAGTTCAAAAGGAAATGGTATACAATAATATTACAAAATAGGGCTAAAGATAATGCCATATGTAGGGAAGACAATGCTATTTTAGTAAAAAAGTGTAAAAGAAAACATAGAAACAATGTTTAACAATGATTCAATGATGGATTTTATAAAGGATGCTAGAACAATGACAGTGATAAATAACATATATAAAAGCAATAAATAGTGCCAAGAAGAAAGTGAATGCAAAAGGTAGTAATGTAAAAGCAATGACTTTGATGGTGTATACATAATGATGCAGAAATGTATGTGAAATAATGAGTTGCAATAGTCATAGTCATGATCATGACCACAAGGATATATAACACTATCAAGACAATGAAGAATGACATTGAGAGATAGTAAAGAATAGTGATGTGAAATGACAATGGAAGAAACTGAGAGATTTTGACCAATCAATGAGAGCAGTCCTAAATACAAAGGATGAGTATATGACATTGAAGTTGGTCTCCAAAGGTCTTTTGTTTTGATGTCACTTCCTAAACATGTATGCGAACAATAACCTAAGATGTCGGTCCAAAATATTTAGAAGAAAGTTCAAGCCACAAAAGCCAAGTAGTGTCTCAAGGGTGTCTAAGTGATGGAGTACAAAACTAGTGTCCTAATAGATTGAGAACTTTGAACAACCCCTACCTCTGCATCACATAATTAATGTGTGAAGGTTTTTTTGTAATACAAATGCATCAAAATAGTAAGAGCATTATAATAGTCACAACATTGAGTCAAAGTATAGTGGTCAAGGACTGTTATAACATCATGTCATGGCAGTGGAAGCAGTGATCCAGAGGAGCTGTCAAGAAAAGATCATTTTCAAAGTAAAGCAATGGTGGTATACATATTCGTATTGCACTCATATTCATATTCATATTGCATCCTTGTTTATATATGAAAACATATTCATATTGCATTCATATTGCATACAACATTTATATATGAAAACATATTCATATTGCATTCATATATGAAAACACATTCATATTGCATCCTTATTTTTATATGAAAACATATTCATATTGCATTCATATAGCAACTTTTTCAACATTAAATATTTGACACAGGTATTAGTCTGAAAGTCCATTTCCTTAAAACATAAAACATTCTTAAAACAACATAACAGTCTTAAATAAAAGGTCATAAAATGGGGCTCATCAATAATCATCTGCATTGCCAGCGAGATCAGAATCCTGATCACTCATGTCTACATCTACTTTATTTTCTTCCTCATCCTCATTTGTGACATGCAATACATTCTCTCTCCCAATTTCTTCATTGGTAATCAAAATCTATTCTTCAAACAGTCCCTCATTGTCTTCATCCACTTCTTCAAATGTTTCTCGTAAATTAACATATTGCCCATCAAGCATTACATCAAAAACTTCCATGAATTTTTTCATTTCGAACGAGACTATTTGAATGGAATATGACCAACCTGGGCTTCTTACATCATCAATTAGAAATGATTGGTTAATTTGAAGAGGGGAAACATATAGCTCATTTGTCTCTGATACAAATTGTCATGTATTTGCACATACAAATCCATACTCATCAAATTGTACTGTGGATGGTTGGATCCACTTACATTTTAATAATATAGGATTATTTTCACCAAAATCCACTTGAATAATTTCTTGGATGAATCCAACATAAAATTTCTTCTCAATTTCATGAAGAAACTCAACACTAACAAGACAATCACAATTTGTCTTTCCTTTGTCTTTTCCTTCCACTCTTAAATGACTACCATAGGCCCACATTCCACTAAAACGCATAACCCATAAATGTGGAGGTTGTGAAAGCTCACTTTCCTTTGTTGTTATATCTTGACCTTCTTTTGCATCACTGATTGCATTAGCAATCTATTATTCAAATTTTGGAAAAGAATCACCTCTAATCAAATCATGACGTTTTCGCTTTTGAGGTTGATGTTGCATCCAAGTTTGATTCTTGTCTTCATATTTTCTATGTAGAATAATGACGTACAAATAGTAAGATTAATAATATAAATGTGTAAATGTAATTGAGTAAATAAACTATTGTGTAATTGTTTTTTACCTATGCCACTTATCGAACGAAGATGTGTTTTGAAGAATAAAGGCATGTATTGCACTTCTTTCTTGATATGATAGCTTGAAGCGACATCCATTTCCTTCTAATACTTCACCTACAACTCCCTCATATTTGTCATCATCCCATACACATCGATTGACATTTTCAAAATCCTTCATATATTCTGTGTAAAATCCCATGGCCTCTTGCATTGAATATCCCTCAGACATCCCGCCTTCTAGTTTTTCCCTAGTACTGACAATTTTTTTCAAAACCTTCATATATCATTCTATAGGATACATCCATCTCATTCTTACTGGGCCACAATGCTCTAGTTCATATTCTATATGTATCAAAAGATGCATAGAAATGTTAGAGATTGTTGGTGGAAATTCTCATCCCAATAGACAAAGGACTTCAACAACCTCCTCCCTCAAATTATCAAAGTTCAAAGGATCTAATACATGTAAACTCATTCTCTTTAATATTAGTCCCAACCTTATAATTTCCAATCTTGGCCCCTTTTCCAAAATTGATCATATATTTACCACAATAGGTAAAATATTTTGGATTATGACATGATAGTCATGGGTCTTGAGGCCTCTTAAGCTATTAATGTCAGTTTGGTTTCTGATGCTTCTACTTACATATCCAGTGGGAAAGCGAGTCTGAGACATCAACTGTAAGAATTTTTCACGTTGTTTCTTTGTCCAAACATAAGGAGCACTAGGTTTTCTATATTTCATTATCATATTTTTCAACCCAAATATTTCAACGAATCTTTATTTCTCGAAAGTCTTCATGTGATGAAATAGTATCAAAAGCACCAAAAAGAGTTTCTATAATAGCATAAGCTATATTTTTCTTAGTATTCATAAAGTCAACAGTATTCCTAATGGCTATATCCTTAAAGTATGACAACTTATACAATATGCACAACCATTTTACACCGCTTTCATTACATGGATCATAACTACTACCAACAATCCCATCATTTTCAATAAATGACATTATTTTTTATCCATTCTCAACAATGTAATCACTTGTTATTAGCAATGGTGCTTCATGATTCTCTTCTTGACCATTGAAACGTGTTTTTTGTCGATGATATGGATGATCCATTTTAAGGTAAGCATGATGTCCACAATAAATACACTTGCACAAAATTCTTGAGTGCCTCACAAAATCCTTAAAGTTACAAGCAGGACATCCATGGTATCCATGAATAGAGAGACTAGACAATGTGCCATATGCAGGAAGATCATGAATCATAAACAATAAGGAAGCTCTTAAAGTGAATTCGACTTAATGACCATCCCTTAAAGATTGAATTGCTTCAATTCCTTTCCACACTTCCATTAGCTTATCATAGAATGGCTTTAGATAAGCATCTATTGTATCTGAAGTCACTTTTTTCTTTCCTAGTATAATCAGTGATAACATTAAGAAAAATGGTTTAGTTGCTAACCATGGAGGAAAGTTATAATTTATTAGAAACATTGGCCAAGTTGGCCATTTAGTGCTTTGATATGAGAATGGGTTCACCCAATATAGAGCCAAACCCAACCTTATATTATGAGGATCTTGAGAAAAATCAAGCTATCTATTATCAAATTCCATCCACGTATTAGAATCAAGCACATGGCATTTTTTCCAATAGTTCTCTTAATTTTTGGGCATGTCACTGCATAAGTTCAACAATTTCTTTGCACCTATACATTCAAAGTAATCATGAGATTATCAGAAAGTGGTGAAGAACCTTTCTAGGAACCATAGCTGATTTCAACCCTTTTCTATACCTCACTTCATGACATTTCAGACATTCACTCTCATTTGCAATATTTTTGCAAAATAATACACAACCATTCACACATGTGTGGATGTTTTCATACCCCAATCCAAGCTTACTGATTTTCTTTTTACATTGACTTCATTTTGTTGGCAATGTGGAGTCAACTGGTAACAATGAACTTAATAATGCCAATAACTGATCTACACTCTCATTTGTCCAACCATGCACCACTTGCAAGTTAAGAATTTGAAGGATTGTTGTCAAATGACTCAACTTTCAATTAGCATACAAAGGCTTTAAAGCGTCCTCCATTAACTTGGCCCAATCATCATTTAAACCCTCATTCAACATTTTATCAACTTCAAACACTTTGTCAAACATTTATGCCTCTTCATCTATGTTTGGTGCCACTTCATCTATGTTTGTTGACTCTTTATCTTGCACAGTCTTCGATTCTATCATATATTCATAATAATTGTAAGCCCAAGGGCTTATACCACTATTCCCATATCTTATCATATGCCAATAAATCATTTTTTTTTTCACCTTTCCACCAAGATAATTTTTACATGGACATGGATATTTGTCAATGTCCCTCTCATCAGATTCTCTCTCATCATATGCATGATATTAATTTGTAGGCAACCTTTGATGCTGACCCATCTATAATATTGTGCATTCTAGTATTAATTTAGTTTTCGATTTAAAGAAAAAAACATATATATGAAAACAAAGATGCCAAAACATTTTTGAAAGTAGTCACTTTTAGTAGAGACCATAACAAAAAGAAGAGGATATAATGAGTCATTATTATGAGATCCATCTTACATTCATTTGAAGTTTACCTACTGAGAATGGAATATGCCTGTGTTTCCCATCAGCTTACTTTCAGAAATGAGAGTTTCAAATTACCTCTGAATTCATTGTAGAGGGCCTCGCTGACTTCAAATTCATTGCAACAAACTCTGAATTCCTTTCCCACCTTTTCAAAAGTCTTCAGGTCCTATCCAAACAAGCTTTATTGCCCATGCAAGTGCTTCAAGACCTGCCCATGAGAATAAAAAATGTCAACAACAATCCAATTTCATTCCCATGCCAACAATTATACATTTTACAAGTTGTCTAACTTATAAGTATAGACAACTTATGTAAACCACTAGATAAATAACATTTAAAAGAAATAATAAAATAGTTATTAAGGTTAGACTTCAAAACCCCAATTAAGATTGTCTAATATTAGAATTCATTCATTATTTAAGTTGTCTAAGATTCATTGTCAAGTATTACTTGATCTAAAGTCTCAGATTGGATAGTGAAAGTTTGGTCATGAATGGTTTGATGCTAAGACAACCACCCTGAGTTTTCAAATGTTAAAGAAAAATGGAATAGATCTATAAGTATTTGCAGTCTCATTGAAAGTATTTTATGAATGGGAATGTCATCACAGTGATTGAGAGGGGAAAATGTGTTAGAAATAGTCATGCAGAGTAGTGAGAGATAGAATGAGATCTTGGGAAGCCAAGAACAATCAATGCTAGAACAAAGATTACAAAGTCATATAAAGGAAATAGCAGCAAAAAAGGAGGTCCCAAGTCATTGTAAGGCAGTGAAAAGAAGCCAGCGTTCAGTATTTTGAAGACTCTTTCCAAAGGACATAATGTAGTGTTAAGTTGAAAGAGTAATCAAATGAAACTGTGAAAATTCTTGAAGACAAATTGAAGAGGATAGCAATGTTATAAGACATGATGAAAACACAGTGCTATATGATGAAAAATATAGAGATGTAAGCAAGACTACAAGACACTGTCATTACAACATTATGAAAACAACATCCAGTGTTAAAACTATGATACAATGAGCATTAATAGTACATACCTAAAGACAGTGGGAACGTATGAAAGCAATAGTCCAGAATATTAAGGTTATAGCAGTCAAGATACATATCTACGAGGGATGTTTTGATAGTCACAAAGATGGTAAGAATCAATGGGATGACAATGATATGTATCAAGATTAAGAAAATAAAGAGAACACATGAATATAATGGTGTAGTGGCAGTCAATCAAAGAGCCAAATGACAGAGAATGATGGTTTTTTGTTCACTATTGACAATTGATTCTAAGTTTTCTTTAAGAGGCTTGGGGTTGTAAGATCAAAGGGGTCTCTTGTAGTCAATAGAGAAAGAAAGTCAGTCCTTGAAGAGATTGCAACAAAGATGTGATAATCACAAAGCACAAGGTTCAAACCAATGAGATCATAATGTAAAAACAAAAGATAATTTTTTTTTTTTATCAGAACAATGATTTTAAGGATTGACTATGAAGAACAATCATCATAAGATAGCAGTGAATACAAACAATGATATTGCTAATGAGTTATCAATCCAGTGAATAAAGAGTTCCAATTTTCAATGCATGATAATAGTAGCCCAAGGCATGCAAGGGATAGGAATGAAAGACAATATATAGAGGGAAAATAGTTGCAAATGATCATTATTATATCAAAGCATATGAGTGTCAGAGGATCATAGCAAAATGAAGGAGATAATATCAATTGTTATGAATGCCATGTGACCTAATATCATGCACAAAGAAGATGTAAAATATCATGGAGCAGATTAAAAAGAGGTCAAATTCAATGAGATTCATTGAATGTCAAAGAGCATTATCATTGTATCAATGAAAGAAAAATATTGTAATATCAATGAAGCAATGGAAAGCAAGAATAGTGATATGCAACATCAGGATCACTATCATAAAGGATGAAGATTAGCTTACCATATAATATTAACACAATGGAGGGTCTAAAAATAGTGGCATTTATGTCACAAAGGGATAATGGTTGTTGAAGCCTAATAATATTGATTTTCAATGAACAAAACCAAGCTTGATAATAGTGATATGAAAGAGTTGGATATACTATTATAGTTAACTATTATAATAATACAAATCCAGGTGATTACATGATAAGGTGATTATGAGTACAAAAATTTTGTGACAGTGATAAGATATGCCAAAACATTGATTTCCAAAGCACCATGGGCATCAAATGGAGCAGTAGTCCATAAGATCAAAGGAATACATGTTAAAGTTTTTATAGTCATGGGACTGCTGTAGCAACACTATCACAATAATATGCAATGATAAAAAAATGATCTTAATGGATATAATAATGATTTTCACACAAACAACAGCTCATCCTACGGATCATCATTTCTTTCTTAGTGTAGACCTAAAAGTATTTGTCAAATAATACAAAGGACAGGGACCTTTAAAATGACCAGAGTTCATGGAAAAGTACATAGATATATTCAATGTAAAAAATTAAGTGGTGTATTCAAGTGGGAAATGATGTCCAATCATGGAAACTAAATAAAGGTCACATTCATAGAAGAAAATACAAATTATAACAGTGAGAAGACCTTCTTCAATATCGGTGAAAAAGGGAACTGATAGAAGTGAATGCATCTCAAACAAATAAAGGGAAGCATGAGGTTTTAGGATTCCATATTTCCACTTACCTTTAGATTGTAACCTTGTTTAATGTCCTACCCTTTCTTGAATGATACTGGTGTTGCAACTTAGAAAACATTGCTCAACAAGCTCTGGCATTACAAAAATGGAAACCACCACTCTTTGCATTCAATGGTTGTTTCCTTTGTTAGACTTGCAATGTACTCTCAGATCGAAGCTTTTGCTTGATATTTGTTGTTATGGGGTTTTTTCCTCTTGAAAGTGTGAATTTTATACTTCTAGAACCCCAACTACAAAACTCTTTTGGATGTTATGCATCATGCCCTCATGACAATGCCTTGGTGGATGGATACCTTTTTTGTTCTTCATGACAAAGAAACTACTCTACGATCCTTTAACAGTGGTGTCTCTGTGATTGCATTAATGCCAATGATCCTTTAATATTGATGGAGTATTTCTTAAGCCAATTTCTGCTATGCAAACCAAGGGAAAACCTTAAAACACATATAATTGTTGAAAGGGAGTCTTTCTTAAGCCGATTTTCTACTGCTAAAACTATGTTAGTTGTTGTTGGCTTGTTTCTTTGTGCTTTTTCTGTAGTTTAATATTGCATACTCTTTGTAATTATCATATTTTCAATACAAAAAAAAAAATGCGGGAGCTGAAACACCAAATTGTTGATTAAACTTCCAAACTTCCCTCCAACATGCAATCACAATTTTTTACGCCAAAAATTAACTACCTAAAATTCCCTCCAAATGCTACATGACCTGACCAAGGCACCAAAAATACCTATTGCTAAAATGCACCAAAAAAAACTATTGCGTGGAAGGCATGCAGATATTAATCTTCATTTTTAGGGGAAAAAAATTCATCTATCTACATTGTCATTTTAATATAGGTTGTGAAAATTAAGATAAGCATAATGCGCTCCTAAAATTACTAGAGTTCAAACTTGTATAAAAAGATAACATCTATAAAAATGATCAACACACAAATTATTTAATAGATTATAAAATAATTCTATTTTTTAAAAATAATTAACAATATAAAGCCTGAAAGAGAAAAATTTTGCATACCAAAAGCGATCATTGTTATTTCTATATCACATTATTAAGATGGTCGAGTATATCAACAAGCGAAGATAGAAGTTAATCAATCTTCATTTTTAGGGAAAAATGTTCTTTTTTTAAGGGAAAAATCTTCATTTTCAGTAGACTCGACCATTACGTTTCTACAATCCATCTAAATTGAATCTAATTGCTTCTAGAAATAACTAATTGACCTTTTGAAATGTAAGTGTCTGCAAGATAGCTGTCAAAATGAAATTGGATTGTTTAAATCATATTTTATTAGTGAAGTTGACCACAATTTCTCTTTGATACATTTGACATGCTAACACAACAGGAAAATCAAACTGGATTCAAATCATAGTTAAAAAAATTATTGATTTATTAACATAATGAGTAATAAAAGTTAAAGAATGTAAATGTTAAATTTTTTTAAAAAAATATGTGAAGGCCTTAAGACTGCACTGAGAGGCAATTCTTTCCACGCAATAGGTATTTTTGGTGCACCAAGCAACCTAGATGGCCAAATGGCCCACTTAGGTAGGGCTCCCATGAGGGGGGCTTAAGCTCTATAGATTATGATCAAATTTGAAAGAAAAAAGAATAAAGGAGTAATAGTCATTTATTTAGTCATTTTTATTTGTCTGACCAATTATTTAGTTGTGATTTTACCCAATGACCAAATTAGTCATTTATTTAGTCATTTATACTTATGAATTACAAAAAGTTTTAGTCACGTAGTCATTTATTTTCCAAATTCTACTAGTGGTGTCTAACCTAAAGGGTTGAACTTTCATGTCAATTCCAAAATATGTATTTTTGAAAAATATAGTAAAACACATAAATATTGAGTTTACTCTCCATTAAGTTTGCATGTCTTTCAATTTTGATCTAAAAAATACCAAAATAATGTCAAGGTCTCTCTTACCTTTCTAACCATGTAAATTTTTCTACATTCCAAATATGTTAAGGTTTTTATCTTTAATTTATTTTTTTAGTGCCTTCTTTTTTTGCTACTATCATATGTATTTATTTTTGGTGTATTTTTTAACCTATTCATCCAAATTTGATTTTTTTTTTTTTTTACATTCTAGACTCTATTCTATACACATTCCAAAAAAATGAATTTTAATTAGTTTCCAAAAAATTAGGGGGAGCATGCTCAAATTTTTATATTTTAAAATGTGTCCACTTTGAAAATTAGTGAGAAATCATATATTCATTTAAAAATAGTAGATAAGTAGACATAAATTGCATGATGTTAGCTAATTTTCCATTGAAGGGATTTATGAAATACTTTAAAAAGTCAAAATTTTAGTGGGAGCACACTAGAAGCTATGTTATTTTTTTCTAACAAAAATAGCACTTTATGCACTCCCCCTATTTGAACCTGAAGTAATCTACACCATTTAAAAAAAATAGTAATTTAGAAAGTAGATTCAGATACCTACTACTCTTGTCTTGCCACATCTTCAAATTTTGAGCATGAATATCTTCAATTTCTCATCCAAGATCAATTTTTATTGATTTTTAAAAAAACCAATTGCGACCCCATTTTGGTCCCCCTTCTGCATTCATATATGGGAATTTTAGGAGGATTAATGAAATGGTAGTTAGGTTTAAAGGGATGGCTGAAAATTTGGTTTTGAAGGGAATTTAATACAAGGATTAGGGGTTGGGCATCAAATGAACATGATGGTAAGAAAAAGACTAATAACTTGATAAAAACAAGGGAAAGTGGAGGTTTATGAAAAGAGATGTCAGAAAGGATAAATTTGATACCCTGATGGGAAAAGTGGGTGAAGACGATGGACAAGTCAAAATTATGCCATGATGAGAAAGTCTAATACCCCAACAGAAACCAAGGGAATTGAAGAGATTGAAGGGAAGGCATACCAAGATGGTGAAATTAAAAAATCCAAGACAAGTAAATTCCTTAGTAATTTAAACATAAAAACCCCACACTTAGATATTTTGGGGCCTTAAAAATATCTAGTACATTAATAGGTACATGGAGGTGGAGAGGGAGAATACTTAGGAAAATATTGACCAAGGGAGACCAAATAAGGGAATTTAATAGGAAAATAGGGTCAAATGCACAACATGGGGGCAAAACAAAGAGAAAAGAGACATAAAAAAGATGTGCCAATAGAATGGACGTGGCATGGGATGAAGTGGTAGATGTAATAATAACATAAATAAGAGGTGTAGTGATATGTTGACTAGTGGTAGATGAAATAGGAATAGAAGTGTTATAATTCATATAAAATTTACGTATCTCAGTAGGGGTATAGTTAGAAGGAAGGGCATAAAAAGTGGGAAAGATGGAGGAAGGATAAGCACTATTTGGTGGCACACTAGTAAATAGGTTTGGATAATGGTAGTGGAAGGGATATTGTTAGAGTAATTAATTATTAGGATAATTTCAAGTTTTATGCACTTAAGCTAAACTTAAGAGTGATTTTTTATTTTATTAGATTCAGGTATTATTAGATCATTATGTTTCCACATAGGATGATGAAACTTTCCATGATCTAATCCTTTTCTCATTTAGCTTTTTATCTTATACGAATTCTCCTTATTTGTATTATTCTATTATGTGGGTTTTTCTTTTTGAGGAAATACCAAATCATTGTTTACACCTCTTGTGTGTGGAAGGTGTTCTTATTTGTTGTTTGATCCTAATTTGTGTGTATTTCACAATTTCAACATGGTATCAGAGTGGTTTGAGATTATAGATCTTGGTTTAAAAGTTATTTGATATTCAGATAGGATTTCCATTTATTAGAAAAAGTATGCTCTTGGAATGCTTTAGAGATTTGGCATGCTTAATTGCAAGCGTTCCTCCACACTATTTTAGTCAGGTGTTGATTTGTCTTCCACTTGTACTAATCCTTCAATAGATGCTATACTATATAAGTAGTTGGTTGCCAGTCTCTTGTACCTGATATATTCACACCCTGGTGTTTCTTTTGTGTTTGGTCTTGTCTCTCGGTTCCCTCATGATCTACGCCAGTCATTAGAAAGTTTCCAAACATATTTTGAGATATATTCAGGGCACCTCACATTATGGTATTTATTATCCATCAAAATATTCTCATATAGTTGGCTTCACTGACTTAGATTGGGATGGTGATGTTAATGATAGGATTTCCACTTTTGGATTTTTTTTGCCCTGGTTTTGGCTAGCAGAGAGGTTTTGTAGCTTTGTTAGTAATTGATTGAGTTCAATTTTCCTCCTCATGTATTCTCACCACTCTTTGGTGTGAGAATCAAAGTGTCATTCACATTTCTCACAACCCAGTGGAGCATTAATGAACACATAGATATCCATATTCACTTCATTCGACAATTGATTCAAGATGATTTTATCACCTTGGATTACATCCCTAAAAAGGATTAGGTTGAAAACATCTTCATGAAACCTTTATCATCACCTCATTACCTCTAGTTATGATTAATGCATGGGGTGAGGGAAGTTTTCCTTGGGGGGTCTTCATGAGGCTGAATTTCTTCATGATTTTTATAAATACTTTCATCTCTTTTTGGAGAGGATTTTTTCCCATGAGGTTTTCTCCTTTTCTCCAATTATGAGAGATTTATTTGATTGTACATGGGTACCTCATCAGGCCTTATTTTTTATACTTATTCATGCATTATTTATTTTTTATGCATTCTCTTTTAAATTTTTTTATCTTCTCTCTATATTGCACTTAGGGGGGCATTAGATTAATTAATTATTATGATAATTTAACTTTATACACTTAAGCTAAACTTATGAGCACTGGGGTATGTGCAAGATCATGATGGGCCAAAAAGTGGCGATATGATGGGTATTTGTAGGGTATGTGGCTGATGACTTTTTTTAATCCAAAATTGATGAAATGAAAAGGGTTTTTAAAGGAGATTCTCAAATTTCCACCAATATATATTATGCTTTACTTTGAATTTAATAAATAATTATTATTCATTTTCTATTTGAATTACAACTAAAGTCCTGATTGATAGGCTGATTGAAAAAACATCTATAGCTTTCAAACAATATCACATTTTTTGAATCCAAAACATGCATCACATTCTATACTTCACATACTATAGGATTAAAAAAGGAAAAATTGAATTTCATGAAGTTTCGACCAAGTTAAGGTGGTTAGACATACAAGTTTTTATATTTTTAAAACTTGTAATAAAAAAATCATAATTAATTATTCACTTGGAAAAAAATTTAAAAAAATGCATCACATCTGAACATGAGTCCTCTACTTATGTCTAAAATATTGTAAGAAAATATTACCATTTTATTGTGGTTAGGGTGGTCAGACAGACACCTACTTCTTATTTTTTCCCTGAAATTTAAGTACTACTACATTGAAATTTCAAATTTTCACCAAATAGATTTTGTTTTAAAAATAAACCTAGTAGTTTAGAAACTACATTCAATTTGCTATAGATTCTATTATTACATATATTTTTTAAATAATATAGATAACTTATTCAAAGTTTTACGTCAAGTTGCCTAACTCTAATTTTTTAAAAAATTTTGCCACTTAAGGGCCTATTTTTTCCATGATGATCCTGCACATACCTAGTGCTTTTTATTTTATTAGATTGAGCTATTATTATATCATTATTTATCATCACATAGGATAAAAATACTTGTCATGATCTAATACCTTTCTCATTTAGGGTTTTCTTATAAGAATTCTCTTTCTTTTTATTATTCTATTTTGTAAGTTTTTATTTTTGAGGAAATAAAAACTCATTATTTGTAGCTCTTTTGCATGGAAGGTGTTCTTGTTTGTTGTTTGATCTTGACTTGTGTGTGTTTCATAGTTTCAAAAAATACTAGTGGGAGGCAGAGGAGGTAGATGTAGTAACTAAAGTAGATGGAGTAATTTAGCCCAAAAAGCTTGTAAAATTTAAAATCTATATGGCTTGCTGACAAACATATTATGAATATTATTAGATAATTTTGTAATATTTTTGGAATTAACTAAATTAATAAGCTCATTTATAAGATTTTGATTGTCCACATTGATCATAATCCTCCATAGTTTTCTCAACATGAACATTAATTTTTTTTTTAATCTCAATAGATTAAGAATCCATGTTAGGGTAAAGATGAGAACTCATTCGTGAAAGATTAGGATCATGAGTAACTTAAATACATAAAAAAGGGTAGAAATTTAATTTATTCAAAATTTCACTCTTAGATTCAAAAAACCATCAATCCTAACATCTTGATAAAAGCAAGGGAAAGTGGAGGTTGATGGAAAGGGATGTCAAAAATGATAAATTTGATACCCTGATGGTAAAAAGGGTTGAAGACGATGAACATGTGAAAATTATGCCAATATGA